>VWZG01001913.1:80469-175667 GCA_013396735.1 Grallaria varia
GGAGGGCGGGCTGGGAGGGGAGGGGAAGCGGCGGGGGGGGGGACGGGGACACACAGCACGAACACAGACACACAGACGCACAGAGACACACACACAGACGCAGAGGCGCGCACACACACACACAGAGACACACACAAATACACGCAGACACACACGCAGACACAGACACACACACAGACGCACACACGGCTGCAAACAGACGCGTGTGTACAAACACGTGTGTAAACAAAAGACGTGTGAACACAGGAGAACACACAGACATGGGTGGACATGCACGGGTGTGAACACATATGTGAACATGCCCAGGGACACGTGTGTGAACACACAGACACAGCTGTAAACACACAGACAGTGGTGTGAACAGGCGCGGGCACGGACAAACACAGATACGTGTGTGAGCCTACACAGACACGTGTAACCACAGACGCGTGTATAGACACATGCATGAGCAGACCCCCATGTTTAAAAACACAAACACGCGTGTGCACAGACACACGGGTGAACACACACAAATGTGCACACACATATGTACATGCCCCATGTGTACACAGATGAGCATGCACACACAGATGTGTTCACTGACACATGTACACACACCCCTATGTGTACACACCCCCCTGTATGTGCACACACAGGTGCATAACACACGTGCATACACACCCATGTGTGTATACTCACACCCACACACATGTACACACAGACACACGTGTATACAGACAGGTGCACACACCCTGTACACACACACCCATGTGCACACACACATGTACACACACAGACACGTGTACCCACAGATGTCCACACACCCCCATGTACACACACCCACGTACAAACACATATACATGCACACATGTACCTCAGATACACGGGTACACACACGTACACATGTGTGTACACACAAACACATGTATACACACGTGTACACACATACGTATACACGTGCACACATGCGTACACACACAGATGCACATCTGCACACGTGTACACACGCCCATGTACAAGCACGTATACATGCACACGTGTACCTAAGATACACGTGTACACACACACGTACACACATGCACTCACGTGTATGCACATACAGGCACACACATGCACACACACACATGTACCTCATATACACACTTTTACACACACATGTACACACGTGTACACACATGTACACACGTGTACACATAGGTGTACTTCATATACACGTGCTGTGTGTATACTCGTGTATACACACACGTGTATACACAGGCACACGTGTATACACACACATACGTGCACACACATGTGTACCTCATATGCACGCGTTTACACACACGTACACACGTGTGTATACACACATACGTGCACACACACACACGTGTACGCCCCCGCGCCTCTCACGTGCACGTCCCTGCCCCGCCCCATCCCGTCCCTCCTCCAATGAAATCCAGTCCTCCCCGCGACAGCCCCGCCCCTCCGCTCCTCATTGGCTGCCCCCGCCCGCCTCAGAGCGGCCAATGGGGAGCCGCCCCCAGCTGGCCCCGCGGGAGAAGCGGCGCCGGGACACGGGGACGGCACCGGGGATGGCACCGGGGATGGCACCGGGGGTGTCACCGGGGATGGCACCGGGGGTGGCACCGGGAGTGTCACCGGGAGTGGCACCGGGGATGGCACCGGGGGTGTCACCGGGGACGGCACCGGGAGTGTCACCGGGGCACACCGGCATCCCCCCATAGGGACAAGGACAGCAATGCGGGGCCGGCCCGAGGCGGGTGAAGGTCAGCGGCGGTGGCCGTGGGAGCCCACGTGCCCCCGGGAAGGCGAAGGGGTGTCACCGAGGGCACGGAGCCACCGTGGCAGAGGCTGGAGTGGGACAGGTCCTGTCTGGGGGCCCCGGGTCCTGCTATGGGACTAGTTCGGTGGATTTTAAAGGATTAATCCCGGGATTTGACCGGAGCTGGGAGCAGGGGCGATGGGGTGGGGGCAGGTTGGTATTCTGGGCAGGTTTTCACTCGAGTTTTGTCAGCTCGGGCAGCACCAGCACGTGCCAGCACCAAAGACTCCAGGGTCTTTTCCTCCAGCATCAAATGCCGTGGCAGGTTGGGCTGGGATGAAAGCACCGCACTGCTCCCGGATAATAAATTGCTCCCTAGCAGGATGGCAGGAATGAAAACCACAGCCCTGCAGCGAGGATGATGGGCACACTGGGGGTCTCCTGCCATGCAGGGCTGGCTGCTGGAGCCAGAGGAGCAGCCCAGGGCCAGATCCTGCCCCTGGTCCTGGCCCAGGCCTCATCCTACATCCCAGCCTGCGATCCCACTGCAGTCCCAGGCTCAGCTCCCACTGCTGCTGGGCTGGGAAGGGTCCCAGCGTGGCTCCTGCCCAGGCATGAGGGTCCCCGTCTGGCAGTGGACTGGAGCATCCTGGGGTTCTGGAACATTCCAGGAGGGAACAGGGCACGGGGGGATAAGGGGGCACAACAGAGCGGCTGGGGGGGGATTGGTGAATCCTGGGGCATTGGAGCATTTCACAGGATTGCAGCATTCAGGGAGGGGCTGGAGCTTCCTGGGGGTCAGAGCTACACAGCCCAAGCTTGACTCCTCTCCCTGAGGACAATTTTGAGGTGCCTAAGTCTTAACTGGAGCCCCTCATTTCCCAACGAGGCCACCCACCAAACCATCACGGGGAGGTCGATGTATGAAATTTATTTAGGAAAACCAAAACCCACCAAAAAAGAGAATAATAAAGAAGGAGGAGAAGGAGAAGGGCAGGAGGTGGTAGAGGATATGGAGAAGGTGGAAGGAGGAGGAGGAGGAGAAAAGAAGGAGAAGGAGGAGTAGGACAGGAAGAAAAAGAAGAGTCATCTCCTCCTCAGGCTCTGTCAGAGCCCAGAACAACCAGTGCCGCAGGAGGGAAGGACAGAAAAGCTGGAGGAGGTTTGCACACCCACACACATGCCCCTGCACACTCGTGGGTGAGCTGGGCTGGGCACCAGCTGCACTCCCCCTTACCCAGAGGGGTATGTACAGGGGTGGGAGCCAGGAAAGCATCGACCACCTACACACACCAGCGGTGGGGGCTAGAAAAGTGGGATACAGCTGGGGAATGGGCATCCCTGCATGACCCCTCACGTTGTGGTACCCGGGATGGAGAATCCAAGTGCAGGACATCCACTCATCCATCGGATGGAGAGACCCTGCATCACCAGGCACCCCTGGATTGGCACTGGGATGGGGGTACTGTCTGGGAGCAGTTGTACCTGCTGGCATGTTGGTGCCACGGCCACACCAGCATCCCCCTGGGGATGGAGCCGCTGTCCTCTTGCAGCTTGGGGGTTTGCTGCCTTCTGGGACACTGCCTGCCCCCAGTGGTGGTGTGGGGAGGGGGACAAGGGCTTGAGGGGGTCTTGGAGGCAAAGCCATGGGCCAGCAGCCAGACGCGGTCACCGGGTGGGTCCCACCAGGGTTGGGGCAAAGCGTCTCGCTAAAGGCATCTCCGAGTAGGTAAGGCAAAAGGAATTCAGGTCACTTCATCTGCCCAGAGCAGCTCAGTGCTGGAGTCTCCCACTGCTGCTGCAGAAACACACTCCAGGTATCCCAAAAACACAGGCAAGGCGTTGCTTACAGACGAGCCAAGGAGATGAACAGCCACAATGTCACCCAAATCCAGGAGGGACCCACTGTGGCACCACTGGGATGGTGCCATGGAATGCTGCAGCACAGTGAGGATGGGGCAGAAAATGGCCCTATGTCCACTCTTGAGCCTGGTGGAACCAGCACTGGTAGGACTGATGCCAGCAGTGCCAGAATTTTGCCATGTTGCTCCCATTGCCTTCCCCTGCTGTGGTGGAGAACCCATCCAGCTCCCATGAGCTGGATGATGCAGCCTGGGGGCTCAGTGCACCTCAATCCCTGGGGGCTCAGCTCCCACCCTCATCCCCAGCCCCTCCTTTGGCTCAACCCCAGCAGGACAAGCTGCTCACCACGGTTCCCCTGCTCATGGGTGTTACAAGTGGCTTTGGCTGGAGAGACAGAGCCCTGGCCCACACACAATTCGATGGACCCTGGGGGGCTGGTGGAGCCCCTGGGGCTGAGGAGGTCCATATGGGTTGGGTTGTGGGACGGGAGGGACCACAGAAAGGCCAGCAAGGTCCATGCATGGTGGTCTGGAGGAGAGGAGGAACCACAGAAGATCATGAGGGTCCATGTATGGTGGTCTGCAAGACCAGAGAAACCACAGGAGGTTGGTGGGGTGCATGCACAGCCATCAGCATGACAGGGGGGTGGTGGGAGACTACCAGGGCCCATGCATGGCCAGAGTGACAATGGGAGACCACCAGCATCCATGCACAGTGCCAAGAAGGACCAGAGGGACCCCAGAATACCAGCAGGGTCCATGCATGGCAGTTGGTGGGACCAGAAGGACCACAGGAGACCATCAGAGTCCCTGGATGGCAGGGTCCATGCACAGGGGTCAGTATGGCAGGAGTTGTGAAGCCACTGTGATCCAGGGATGCTCACAACACCCTGGACATCAGGGAAACTGCCTGCAGTGAAAAGGCTCCTGGGTGGGCACCACAGGAATGCCCATGCAGTGGGGACGTGGTGGGGACACAGCAGGGACATGGATGAGACTGGATGGACCCTCTGCAGAGCACAGCCCCCCTGTGCGTGCAAACCAGGAGAGGACCCCCAGCCTTGGCACACGTGTAGCCCTTGCAGGGGACATGGTTGCATGGGACTGGGCTGGGCAAGGGATATGAGTCCTTCCACGGGTGAGTGGGTCCAGAGGTCCCAGGGAGATGGGAATTTTAGCCAACAGATGCTTGGCAGCTGCTGGGAAGAGGCCGGAGCTGGTTCTCCAGTGCGAGACCCAGCAGGGGCTGCAGGCACAGTAGCCCCACGGGCACAGCCATCCCCCTCCGGGTGACTCTTTCCTCCTCCAGCTGGAGCCAACCTCCTTCCCTGGGCCTGATCCATGGTCCACTGAAATGCCCAACCCCAACTCTGCAGCCACTCCCCACTCTCCCACTGCCCCTCACCATCCATGCCATCCCCTTCTGTCCCACTGACTCCCACGCACCCATTTCAGGGGGACTGAACCCAGGAGGGCTTCCACCAGGCCTGCAGTCTTAAGGCAGTTTGAAGCACATCCATCTCCCAGTTCCACAGTGTCCCCTGGTGCTCCCAGCCACCAAAGCAATGTCCCAGGGACCACTAGGTGGAGGGAACACCTGATCACCTGCCCCAAAGGGAGGAGACAGTCACCCTCTGGTGGGGAAGGACACTGTGGGGGCTGGCAGCACACAGCCCTTGCTGTGATGGTCCAGAGTCAGTGATGTCCCCCCAAACCTCCTCCCCATGGGCTGGGGGATGAGGCTTGGGGACGCTCCTGGCCCAGCTGTAGCTGTGGCCCCCCCAGCGCCTCCTTCACTCGGCCGTGGCCTCAGAGGGTTGCCCCAGCTCAGGCTCCAGGCAACCATTGAGCTGGGGGTCAGGTGCCTGTGGGTCATATTCCTCATCCAGAAAGTCCAGGGAGTTGTTACTGGGCAAGCCTCGGATGGTGAATTTGTGGGAGACCTTGGTCCACTGCTCCCGGTTGCTGGCCACCCGCTCGTAGAGCTCTGCTGCCTTGGGGAACAGGTCCTGCAGCAACCTGGGGGCGTGGGGTGCACCCCATCAGCACAGGGCTGCACCCCCAACCCCCTTAGTGGGGTGCAACCTCATCCCTACTGCTTGGAACCCCCACCCAACATACGCAGGACACCCTGTGCAGCACTCTGCAACACCCTGAGAGGGGTGGGGGGTGGCAGGGGGGTCCCCTGCCCCCGTGCCAGCTCTGGGGCTCACTTGTAGATGGGCATGGCGATGTGCTCCATGAAGCTGATCTGCAGCTCAGGAATGTAGGCCTTCTCTCGGTCCATCATCTCCAGTGGGCTGTTACCCATGGCTTTCTCCTGAACGGGTGGGGAGGGGGGTCAATGCCAGTGCCGCAAGCCCCCCCATTCCCTGGCAAGACCTCTCTGCTCACCACCCACTCCTACATCCCACCCTCCTCAGTGCTCGCCAAGAGCAACCCTGCCAGGTGGTACCTACCAGGTCACCCTGGGAGAAGAACTCCTTGTAGATCAGCTCCTGCAAGGGACAGGTGTCAGCGCAGGGGAGTCTGGGGTGACCACCCCATCCCCTGCCCTCCAGACCCCTCCCCATGGCTCTGCATGGGGCAGGGACACGGTCCTGGCATTCGGGGTAGGGTGCATGGTCCAGGGTCCTGCAGGGACCCTCCATGAGGGGCAGGTGGGTCCCTGGTGCCTGGGGACACGCAGGTGACCTGGGTGGGGAGTTGTGTGGCACTCACTGCAATCTTCCTGGTGGTCTTCCAGCCCTTGGTCTGGTCAGAGAGGTCGCAGGAGGTCATGAGCAGGCAGAGCAGCAGGCTGCGGTGCTGCTTGTTCTTGGGGTCATACCCCACTGCGGGCAGAGAGTGGGCAGGGGTTGGGGGCTCAGGAAGGAGCTCCATAGCCCCATCACCCCCCACATGAGGACTCTGGGGACAGCCAGGACCTCCCATGCCACCTCCCAGCCTTAGTGGGATGAGTTCCCACCATCCCCCCAGTTCCAATCTCAACCCCAGGAGCTTCACCTTCTGCCATTTTCTGGAGGTCCTTGAAGATGCGGAGGTGGTGGGCCAGGTCAGTGGCCAAGATGATGTCCCTCATCAGGTCCAGCATGCGCTGGTAGTCCTGTGGACAAGGCAGCTGCCGTGACCAGTTCTGTGCCCCTGCCAGCTCCCACACCCCCAGGGATCAAGGGATGGGGAGCTGGGGGTCCAGAGGGGACACAGGGGCTCAGTCCAGGCAGGGGTGTCAAGGTGGGAGGCTCACCTTTCGGGAGAAGTGGTCAAAGATGTTGCAGCCTTGGCTGTTGAGGATGGCGATGGCTTGGGCAAAGTGATGCCTCTGCAGGAGAAGCCAGGATGGTGGGAGCAGGCAGGGAGCAGGCAGGGGTGGTGCCACGCAGCCAGAACCCCAGAGAGCCGGGCAGTGGGAGGTTTGGGGGGATCTTACCTCCATGACGGAGCCCTCTGAGCTGTAGAGCGCAGCCAGGACTGATTTCTGCAAAGGAAAAGCAGTCAGAGTGATGGGGCTATGAGGGTGAGGACCCTCCAGCTCCGTTCCTGTCCCCATGCCCCCGCCTGTGCCCATCCCAGCACTGGGCTCAGCTCACCGAGGCCACCTGGAAGGAGTTATTGGTGCCTCTGTGGTCCAGGTCATGGCACATGCAGGAGATGAAGAGGGCAAAGATCTCGATGTCTCTGGGGAGGGGGAGGAGGGAAACTGAGGCAGGCAGGAGGGCAGGGAGCACCCCAGCCGGGCCAGAGGATGAGGGACAGGGACAGGGGTGGCACCTGGCCTTACTCCAGATAGTTGACAAGCTCCAGGTTCTTGTAGAGCAGGTAGCAGAAGTGGGAGACAGAGAAGGCGTGCATCCAGTTGTGGTAGGGGGGGTCACGGTACCCCTTCTTCACCATCAGGCAGAACCTGCAGGGAACAGGGCCATGCACGGGGGATCTCACCCCTCAGGGACGTCCACCTGGCCAGGTGCCCCCCAGGCAGGCATGGGGATAGAGAATAGCATGGGGATGAGGATGAGATGGGTTGGGAATGGAGGAAGGGACAGGGAAGGTGAATTGTGGTGTGGATGTGCTTGTGGATGGGCCTGGGACAGGGCGATGGGAATGTGGACAGGAATGGGGATGGGGTAAGGAACAGGGAAGAGAATGGGATAGGGACGGGGAAGGTGGACAGTGATGTGGATAGGGATAGTGGACAGGGATGGGGACCCACCTGGTGAGCGTCTGACGGTCCATCTTGTAGTTGTTAATGAAGTTCATGTCCTGCAGCATGCTCAGGATGGCCTGCAGAGGGGACAGCGTGGGTGGCAGAGGGTGACTCTACCATGAGCCACCCCTGCCCCTGCCCAGCAGGAAAAATGCTCAGCCACACTCCCCTGTCCCAGCCCCAGAGGGCTGAGGTATGTGACCTGACTGAGGGAGGGCAGGGGACAGGGGAAGTTGAGAACTGTCCCCACAGTCCTCACCATGGAGGTGTCATCCTCGGGCAGGGAGCGTGGTGTGTAGGTGAAGCTGGCGAAGTTGGGGTCAATGGTGGACACTGGCTGGATGCCCTCGCTCAGCAGCTTCGTGTACTCATCATCTGACACCTGCGGGAGCCACAGCCAGTGTCCCACACTGTGACCAGGTCCCCAGGGTGTCCCAAAGGCCACATGAGCCACAGTGAGAGCAGAGAGCCCTGTGATATCACCGCCACCCCACTGTGGCACCACCTTGGGGTGAAGTGTGGGGGCACCATGCTGGCAGCAGGGATCCCATCCCTCTCCCTGTCCTCATGCCGTCTCACCTTCATGTGGTACATCATCATCTCGTTGGCCAGGTGGCTTCGGTACTGTGCCTCATTCACCTTCTTGTACAGCAGGGACTGTGGGGCAGAATCGGGGTACAGGAGCACTTGGGGTGGGCAGACACCCTCCAGCACCCCCAGCCCACCCTGGATAACCCCACATACACCACCGCCACTTGTCCCCAAGGACGAGGGACCACAGTCACACACATGCTCCCATCCCTGTCCCTCTGTGCTGTGGCAGAGCCAGGGCCCCCCTTGTGTGTGACCCCCTCCAAGGTGGGGACCCCCGGCACGTACATGGGCGATGCTGATGCCGCAGTAGATGGAGAAGGCGGTGGCCAGGTCCTCATCAAACTTGCTGAACCAAGGGCCATTGATCTTGTTGACCAGCTCTGCTACCCCGATGACCTCTGGAGCAGAGGGGGGACATTGAGGGGGGTCAGGCCCATGTGCTGGGGACAGTGCTCTGCCCTCAGGCTGGGGATGGAATGGTGCCCCACAGGCAGGGCCAGGACTGTGCCCATGTGCTGGGACAGGATCATGGCCACAGGCTGGGGGATGATGCTGTGCCTGCATGCTGTGGACGGTGCCACGTCCACATGATGGGTGACCAAACCACCATGTGCTGACTGAGGCACCTGCCAGGGCCAGACCTGTGCCTGGTGTGCCCGCTCAGCCCCTCACCCTGGCTCTCATTCTTGATGGGGAAGCAGAGGATGTTGCGGGTGCGGAAGCCGGTGCTGTCGTCCACCCCGCGGTAGAAGAGCGGGTGTGAGTAGGCATCCTTGATGTTCAGGATCTTGCCTGTGGTGGCCACGTGCCCGGCAATGCCCTGGTCTGCCGGGATGCGGATCTCGTAGCTCTGCGGGCAGGGCAGGGCAGGGGTGTCACCAGCAGGGCTTGGGGGGCAGGACACACATCCAGACTGCCCAATTCCACCCTGTGACCCTCTGCTCACCTCGTCATCCACCACACCACCATCAAACACCTTGGCCACCAGCTCATGGCTGAGCCGGTCCAGCAGGAACACGGAGCATCTGCAAGAGCCAGCGCTGCCATTTGCACCCACAGGGGAGCCCGGTGCCCCCTCTGTGTCCCCACACCCATGTGTCCCCCCCATCCACTCACATTTCAGCATTGCTGAGGTTCCGGGCCTCTGTAATGATCTCCTGGAGCAGGACAGAGACGTCATCTGTGGGGGGCGCAGGGAAGGGTCAGGGACCCCAGCAGAGCAGCACGGCCCCCTCTCCCCACACTCGTGCAATGAAAGGGGAGGGTCAGCTCAGGGACACAGCAGGAGGGCACGGGGACACAGATGGGCAAGGGCTGAACGTGTGTGTGCAGGTGTGGGCAGCACATACGTGTGTACAGCAGTGCCCATACCTGTGTGCTGCAGTGCACACACACAGCAGCACATGTGCACATGCATTTCTCAGAGCTCCGTGGTCATGCCACATGCATGCATGCAGCCACGCAGTGTCACTGCATGCCAAGCTGTGCCAGCTCAAGTCATAAGGTCAAGGATAAGGTCCTCCCTGACTGGGGACAGAGACCCCAGTGCCACCATCTCTCATGACTGTGCATGGGGGTCTGTCCCCCATTCCACTCCCCCACCACGGGTGCTCTCCCATGCACCTACCCAAGTGGGTGAAGAGGTTCTTGGCCACCTGTAGCAGGGCCTGGGGGGACAGAAGGGAAGCCATCAGTGACCAGCACGAGGTGGGATGGACACACACACACACACACGCATGACAAGGCCCCACAGACACTCACCTGGCACTCACACTTGAGCTTCTGCTCCTTCTGGAAGGCCAGGGTGCTAGTGAGCACCGTGGAGGTGTAGCAGAAGCAGTGCTGGATCTTGTGCTCATCCGTGTCCGTGTAGCTGGCAGGGTGACACCTCAGTTCCCTGTCCCCACTGGTCACCCCCATTTCCTCCATGGCAACAATGCTCTGGCACCCCCAAAGTGAGGGGAGCAGCCCCACAGAGTCCCAGCCAAGCCACTGCTCACCTCTCCCTGCTCAGCTTGTTGAAGGCACAGGCCAGTGCCACCACCTGGGAGGTAGCCCGGCTGATGACAGGGACACAGAGCATGGAGGTGACCTCGCAGCCCAACATGCTGCTCAGCTGCTTGTGCTCCTCCTGTGGGCAGAGGTGAGATGGAGCTGGAACCAGCCCCCACCCAGGAAGTCCCATGGGACACCGGGGTGACACCCATGTCCCCAGGTACAGGGGGGACACAGCTGGTACCCACCTCGCTGATGTCCTTCAAGGTGATGGGCTTCTTATCCTCCACCACCTGCCCCAGGCGCCCAAAGGTGAGCTGTGGGTGGAGGGGACGTGTGAGCCCATGACACCCACTGCCCACCCCTGCACCCCTCACCGCCCCCACCCTGCTCACCGAAAAGCTGATCTCCTCCTCGAGGACACGGTCCCCCACCACCTGGAGGAGATGGGGGGAGAGGGGTGCCCGTGAGGATGATGCCATGTTCAGGGAGCATCACGGAACCCTCGGGGAGGGTCAGGGTTGGGACAGCAGCCTAGTGGCACCCACCTGGCAGAAGAGCTGGTGGTTGTCCTCAGAGACGAGCAGGAGGCAGCAGCACAGCGACTGGGTCTCCTGCTTCAGCTGAGAGGGTAATGGGGGGGTCAGCACCACAGCTTTCCCAGAGCACTCCCAGAGCAGGATCTGGCCTCTCCTCTGGCTCCCTGTGCCCAGGGCACCCACACATGCCACACAAACCCAGGTGCCCCTCCCTAGAACCTTTTCCCTGTAGGTGAGCAGGGTCACTCTGGAGACTACTGATGGCTGTTCACTCTGGACATCACTGAGGGTCATGTACAGGGTGCCAGAGAGCAGGAGAGGAACCTGTAGGTTCTCTCACAAAGTTTTGGAGGTGAGGGTGGCACTGTTAACTCTGCAGACTATTGATGGTTATGACAAGGCTGTTCACTCTGGTCACTACTGATGACTGCACAGCTGATGCCTGAGGCTTTTCTTTGCTGTGGGGAATTTTGTTCTGGTTTGACATAAAACAGGGCTCCCTGGTGTGTCCTGGGGCTTGGGGCAGAAGGGGGTCAGGGCTGGCGGGGAGATTACTCACATAGTTGATGACCTTGAGCTGCAGCGAAGCGGCATCCAGGTCATAGAGCTCACCTGTAGGAGGGGTTAGAGCACCCTGAGGGGCTCAGCACGGTTTCACCCTGCCCACAACCCCCCATTCCTTCCCAGTGTCCCCCCACTCACCACAGAGCTGCAGGATCTTGCAGTCCAGGTCACTGTAGCTGCTCTCAGGCACCTTCTCGGGCTTGGCCAGGGAGGTCTGGGAGGAGCTGGTGGAGAGGCTGACCTGGGGCCAGGGCTGCAGCTTCTGCAGGGCTTGCAGGCGCCGGAATGCCACCAGGGCCTGCAAGGAGGGCAGAAGGGACGAGGAACAGCAGGGCTTAGGGAAGGGGCTGGCAAGTCCCCAGGTGGCGGGTCCCACAGTCCAGAAGGAGTCACTCACATGTCTCTCCAGCGCACGAAGGTTCTGCTCGTCCAAGTCACTCAGCTGGCCACAGTGTACCTGGAGGGGGAGTGTTGTGAGGACCCCCATGTCCGGGCTCTGGCCCTGTCCTCCCGAGTCCTGCCCGAGTTCCCACACTCACCAGGATGACACACACCACAGCCCCACTGTTCTTGTCCACCAGCGGGATGATGAGCACTGCGAACGAGAGAGGGTTGGCCCAGGTTGGACCCCAGGGCAACCCAGCACTGTGGAGCTCAGCTCTTGGGGTGAATGTCCCCACTGTGTCCCTATCTGTCATGATGCACCCACACAGCCATCCTGCCCTGCATCCCCCTACCAACCCATTTGTCCATCCATTCATCCTTTCACCCATCCATCTCCTCACACCTCCATCCCTCCATCCACCCACCGCCCAGCCATCTGCCTGCCCACCCACACCTGGACATGCCTCCCAAGACCCCCCTTCCCCACAGGCCCCACCTTGTGTGCCAGGGGCCAGGGGCGCTGCCAGGGGGCCCAGGTGCCGGCCGGGGAGCTCAGCAGGGAGCAGCCCCCCACACTCCAGCCGCTTCTGCCTCCGCACAGCATCCCTGCGGGGACAGGGACACACTGAGAATTCCCCATGAAGGGCAGAGAAACCCCTGGGAAGGGGCACCCTCCTGGGCAGGGACACCCACTGGAAGGTGACCTGCATGCTCAGGGAGAGGACAGGCTCAAGAACTGTGCAGCACATGTGCAAACGTGTCCCCACACACACACAACCCTTGTGAACACATGTGCATATCCAGGACGAGGATTGGAAGGGAAAGGGGATGGGCACAAGGATGGGGCTGGAATGAGGACGGGGATGGGGTCAGGGGTGGGAAACCTCATGCCCCCTGCATGCATACCTGTTCATGCACACCAGCCAGGCCACACACACGTGTGCCCACAGCCAGGCCTGGGGGGTGGCCGAGCTCACCTGAGCTTCCCGTCGGGTGGCAGCTCATGGGGGGGGTCGTCGCAGACCAGCCGCGTGTCCCCATCCAGCAGGTAGATGTAGATGTGCTCCTGGGGGGTCAGGGGGGAAGCACACACGTGTATGCAAACACACGTGCGCACACACACACGTGCACGCCCCTGCACACCCACACAGAGTCATGCACGTGCGCACACACCTGCACACGTGTGCACCACTCACACCCAGCCATGGCTGGGGCTCCCCGTGGAATGGCGCTGGCACAATGCTCACCAGCACCCAGGCCACCAAGATCAGGGCCACCAGCACCCCCAGGGACACCGGCACCCTGGGGCAGTCATGAGTACCACGACCACCACCAGCACCCTGGCCCATATAGCAGGAGGACACTGCAGTGGGCTGGGGACAGGGAGACCCCATCCCAGGCTCAACTCCAGAACAAACCAGTGAAGAGTCCACCCTCCACCCCAGCCCAGGGGGTACAGATGGACCCCCACCTACCACGGCGGGCAGCAGGGTGACAAGGGCATGGCGGAGGGCATCCCGCAGGGCGGGGGCATCAAGCGCAGCGCCCAGGCTCAGCAGAGCATCCTGCAGAGAGAGCAGAGCAGAGCAGGGAGTCACTGGGGCCCGATGCCATGGAGAGGGGCAGCAGACACCCATCCTCCCTCAATCCCACCATGGCACAGGTCCTCCTACCCCCAGACCCCTTGCAGCTGCCTCCAGCCTGCCTGTCACCTTTTTAGGGGCCAAAGCCTCCTATTGTGGTCAATGTCCATCATGGGGGGATATGTGGGGTCCCAAAAAAGGGGGGAGGCTTTGACACTGAGCCACACTGCCATTGGTACTAGCCACAACAACACCTGTACTAGCCACACTGCCCTCGGTGCTAGCCATGCCATAAAGCACCACTGGGAAGAGAAATGGGGCAAGGAGATGGATACAAGCTCATCTGGAGATTGACAACCCCATGGAGGGACAGAGGCATTGGGATAGACAGATGGAAGAGCTGGGGGGCACAGGGGGCTCCGTGGTATGACCATCCCAGCTCTGCTCATCTCCAGCCCTCGACTGGAAGACTAGGATAAGGATGAGGTGATGATGGGAATAGTGGTTGCTCCAAGTCAGACAACCAGACACCAGTGTTGGGATATGCTCTTCCTTCAGTCCTGGCTTTCCCAGGTAGCTCCAGACTCCATCCTTGACAACCAGACCTGGGGACCGTCCCCAAGGCTGCATCCCAGGATCCCATCTGGGACAGCCGCCCCTCGCCAGGGCCGTGCCACCCCCCGAGCATCCTCAGCCACGAGGCCGGATCCGAGTGGCGTGTGGGAGCGCGGCTGGCGGCGAGGGCGCTTCCAGCTGAAGACATCGGCGCTGGATGTTATTCCAACAGGGCCGCATCTCCAGTCACTTACTCACACTGGAGACACATGCACTGTAGAATACAGCCAGGCCTCAGCCAGGTGGCCGCCCTGCCCTCCCTCTGTCCCACCACATCCTCCACAGTGGCCGCCCTGGGCGCGCGGGGAGATGGGGCAAAGTTTGAGCAGGACCCCCGGGTCTGCTTGGGGCATCAAATGCCAGTGGCACATGTGGCATGGGGACAGACAGGTGGCAACTGGACACGGGTGGTGGCTTAAACAGGGCTGGGAATGCACATCCTTGCTTGGAGTGGTGAGGGGAAAGCTGCAGGAGCTAAAAGAAGATATTCCCAAGATAAGGAGAGAGCAGCACAGAGAGGCAGGAAGGTTTGCAGAGGAAGTGGCAGGGGGAGTGAGGATGGGCTGGGAAGGGCATCACACTCATTCCACTTATTCCACTCAACCCACTAAATAGCTTGTCCCACTCACCCCATCATCCCACTCAGCCTACTCACCATATTAATCCAGTTCATCCCACTCAATGGCCTTCTCACCTCAACCACTCATCTCACTCGTCCCCCTTATCCCACTCACCTTGCTTGTCCCACTCATGCAGCTCACCTCACTCATCCTACTCAATGGCTCATCCCACTCAAAGGCTCATCCCGCTCATCCTGCTCATTCCACTTGTTCCACTCATCCCAATCCCAGCCCAGAGCAGGATTTTGTCCCCACACCTTCACTCTGTGTCACCCCATGCCCCTCAGCCCTGGGGATGCTGCAGACCCTCTCTAGGGGCTCTGCCAGGACACAGCCTGGGCCCAGAGCCAGCACAGCCAGAGCTGTCACTGCAGCCACATCCCAGTTATTGCCATGAACAGCCTTTCTCTTTCCCATGGGGTCCCCCACGTCCCACTCCCAGCACTCCACACCATGGGCCCCATCCAAGCACCAGCCCAGTTTGGGTGGGGGCTCCTCCAGATCCATCTCTATTCCATGCATGCCAGGGCATTTGGATGCATCCCCGGCACAGTGGGATGCTCCAGCACTGGTGAGGAGATGAAGCCACTGGTCCCCCCATGCCTGTCACCAGGAATGTCACCAGGACCCACCAAGCCAGGCTCACCCAGCTCTGTAACTGCACCCATCAGGACAGGGGAACAAAACTCTCCCAAAGGGGAGTTCACAGTGCCTGCTCCACCTCCCAGCTTCCGTGCAGAGCAGAGCTATGGTACTGCTTCCCAGGAGGGCACGGCGGGTTAATTAACTTCACCAAAACAGGAGGAAGCACAGAAGGATTGCAATTCCCAGCTGCTGGAGCAGAGCTCAACACCTTCATCAGAGCCTGATGCCCTCACCCCAAATGCTGCACACTCAGCTAACTCTGCAGGAAAATACTGCCTGGAAATGGGATGCCTGGAGATGGGCATGGAGAGGGCTTTGGGGACATATCCAAGGACATGGTATGGGCAGGGGACATGGCATGGCATCACCAACAGCCCCAGCAGCTGAGGATGCTGCTGCTGAAAGCAGGCGAGAGCATCCTGTCCCTGTCTTGTCCTCACGGTGCACTCACATGGCCCCGTGGGACTATCACCCTGGGAATGCCATCACCTTTGTTCTGGCCTGAGAGGATGGCGATGCTGGCCTTACTCTGCTGGACTCCTGAGCTGACAGGGTGATCCATGGCACCGTGATGCCAGCAGGAATTTTGCCAGCTCCCCTTGGCCAGCATCCCATGGTGTGGCACAACACCAGAGCCATATCTGCCTCAGTATTCCTGCTGGAGCTGCTGGGTGATTAATGACACCATTCATCTCCTTAGAGTAAGGATTTGTCTCTGCTACAACACAGACCCCTCCCTGGCTCCAGCAATGCCAAATCTCACCACAGCCCAGCCTCTGGAGTACTGCCTGTTCTCCCTGCCACAGAAAATGGCCCTTTTTTCTTTTCCATCTGTTTTTTTTTCCCTACTTCTTCCCTCTGAAGAGCGGAAACAGCATCCCATCCTCAGCCATGAGGTGCTGGGCACCCCCAGCACAGTCCCTCCAACACCCATCCCAGGCTTACACACACCCATCTGGGATGGAAAAGCAGCTTTTCCAGTGGAGAACATTCACTGGCAGTGAAAATGTGGCTTTTTCCAGGAGGGACAGCCACACCTGTCCCCTGCTTCTCACACCAGCTATGGCAGCTTGGTTTTTCCACCCTGACACGCCCAGTCTCTCTGGATGTTTATGGAATAGAAAGATTCCATCCTGGACAGCTTCCTCTCCGGAAAGCCTCATTTCCCACCTGGCATGGAGAGGGTGGGGAGGACAACAAGGGGCTGGGGAGGGTCTCACTGACATCACAGAGTCTCAGGTCTCTGGACTTGTACACCTTCCCCTGCCCTTGCTCCTGGGAGATGAATGGAGCCCCCCAGCACAGGCAGAGGCTGGACACAGTGCAGTAAGGCACCTGCTGGGATGCTCAGCCCCACTGAGGGTACCTGGAATTTGGGCTCTCTCTCTCTCTGGGGACAGTTGGACACTTGGCAAGCAGGAGGCAGAGCTCAAATCCAGGACCTGTCACCCACTGGAATCCTCTTTAACCATGGGGAAACAACCAGGCAGCAATACCTAGTGCCTGGGAGCATCCTGCTCCCAGGGGAATGCTGAGTGAGGCTGCAGGACCCCCACCCTGCCTTGCAAGGGGATCCTGGGCTGAATGGGCCCCAGATGGATCCTACCACTGCTGCTGGAGCACCTGCAGGTGCTGGCTCCACAGAAGGATGCTGGCAGCAGCCCAGGCTTCCAAGACAGGCTTCTGCCACATCCCTCCCCAAGGAACCTCGAGGAAATGAATCATCTCCCCACCGAGCTTCCAGCCCAGCATTGTTGTAAAAATTCCAAGTGAATGATCTGCCAGAGGTGACCCCTTGAGCTTGAGGTATCCATCACGCTGCAAGTCCTCAAAGCTCAGCTCCTGCCCCTCCAATGGGACTTTATCCACCTGGGAACGCAAGGGAAATGAGCCCAATTAATTCCAGCAGTGGATTAGTGCATTAGCCCCTGCCTGAGCAATCACCTTTGGGATGGAGCTGGACATCGCTCCGTCTGGACAACTTCACTCCCCAGCTGAGGACCCCAAATCAAATTAGAGTATCTGAGATGCTGGCAGCACAGCTCTCTGTGCCCGTGAGCAGCGCATCCCAGCACCCACATCCCATGCAGATGCTTCCCATTGCATCTGTCAGGCTCAAGGTGCAGAGGGATGGGGACATTTGGGAGCATAGAATACAGCAAGGATGGGTCTGGGGCAGGGAGAAGGACCCTCTGCAGCCCCTCTCACACCAGCCCCGATGTCTTTCACAGGGGGTTTGTAGGCTTCAAGGACAGAGGAGCTGCTCCCCGGGGCATTCCCTATGGAGCAGAGCCCTGGATGAGGAGGATGACCATGTGTTCACCCCACTGCAGTCCCACCAGGCTGGGGGCTCAGGGCTCCCTCCCACTGTGGGCTCTTGACATAAGATGCAGTTTTAGCTGCCAGCCTCCAGATCTTGTTACATCCAACAGCCAAAAATCAAAATCCCTTTAGACTCCTGGGAGGGAGCCCGCCCCCACAGCACAGCCCCTCACTGCCCCCCATGTACCTGGCCAAGGACTCCCTGCCTGCCCCAACCCTGCGGGCAGGGACACCCACCCCCTCTCCCATGCCCCAGCTCTACCTTTCCCCATCCTTTCCCTTTTCCAGGGAAAGTGATGAGGAAACTTACTCCCCTCTCACCTCTCCCTCAAGGAGGAAGATGCTGGTCCAGGGCCCCCTTTTGCCCCCACCCATCGCAGCCAGGGTTGTCTCCAAGCGCATGGGGACAGACATCCCTGCCTTTGTCGCCCCTCCAATGTGTGGCCGCAGGGTGACAGTGCCATGGGGAGCAGCTGATCCCCTCGGGCCCCCCAGGCTGAGCCACAGCTGCCAGCAAACACCCAGCCTGCGCCCGCGCCGCCCTGCCCAAGCATTTGCCGAGCAATCTGGCGGCGTTAAAAATATCCCAAAATATCCCTGAGCCGTGATTCATCCTCCTCTCCCGCCTCCGGCGATGCTGAGCCCCCCCAGCCCCACTCCCCTCCCGGGGGCTGCTCCCCACGGCTGCTCAGCCCCGTGCTCTGGCCGTGGCAGACAAATATAGCCGGGCTCTGGCTGTGTGTCGGCAACACGGAGCTGACAACAGGCAGGCAGGGCCAGGCAGGGCCAGGCAGGGCCAGGCAGGGCCAGGCAGGGCCAGGCAGGACCAGGCAGGAGCATCGCCCGCCTCTAACGCCGCGGTGCGAGTGGGGAAACTGAGGCATGGGGCAGGGAACAAACTCCTGAAGGCAGCAGGTCACGGCTTTTCTGTGGGCAGAGTGACACAGCCAACACCCTGCCACCTTGCCCCTGGCCCCCACCCTGCTCCCTCCCACAGCCACAATCTCACGGGCAATCCTCTCCATGGGGCTGGGGGAAAAAAGGCAGCATCCCTGATCCCACACCTGCAGCAGGATCCTGGGCACCCCTCAGCTCTGCCATGGGCTGAGCGGCACTGCTGACACCCTGTCATCACCCTGCCACCCTGTCCCTGACCCCCACATTGCTTCAGGCTTCTTCCCTCAGCCCCACAGCCAGAATTCCCCAGGGAATCCTCTCCACAGTGGTGGGGAAACAGAGGCAGTATCCCGGATCCCCTGCAGCAGCATCCCTGGGGCAAAGTCCATGGCAGCAGAGGATGGAGGGATGGATGGAGGCAAGAGCTGGCAGCTCTGCCCAACTCCAGCTGGGAAGCCATCCATCCATCTCCTCCCAGCACCGCTCTCAGTTCCAAATTACATTGCTTTAATCTAATCAGGCAGCAACAACCTGTAACCCACAGTAGCTCCTTAATTACCTCATCTTTTCCAGGGGGATAATGAGGCCAAACGGGAAGGAAACACTTCTGGGATCTCTTGTCTCCCCCCAGTCTTTTGCCTGGGGTCCCGTTGCGATGGATGGATGGATGGATGGATGGATGGATGGATGGATGGATGGATGGATGGATGGATGGATGGATGGATGGATGGATGGATGGATGGATGGATGGATGGATGGATGGATGGATGGATGGGGAGCAGGGGCTGGGGTCCAGGAGCCTGGCACAGAGCCACCCTGGCACCCAGCAATCCAGACTGAGGCTTCCCAGGACTGTAGGCTACAAACCTGTGGAATCAGCCAACCCAGAAAAGCCCACCAGGAGCCCTGCAGCACGCCTGTGCCTGCCTCTGTTTCCCTGTCTGTGGAGGTTCTCTGCCTCAGTTTTCCCCCCTGCAGAAGGTCACAGCCATGCCAGACCTGCTCGGGGTGGCCCTGGAGTTGGGTCCAGGCGGGACGAGCCATGCTGAGCCCAGTGTCTCCCCAGGGCTCAGGGCATCCCTCACTCCATCCTCCTCACCTCACTGGAGCCTGTCATGCTCACACCGCACAGGGCATTTGCACAGACCCTTTGCACGCACGACTTCCACAGCCTCGAACCAGGCAGACACCACTCCCTGTGGACCCCACACACTCCCAGTGGGACTTTTTACTGATCCAACAAATTTCCCAACCTCTGGCACCCCCTGAGCCCTTGGGGTGCTCTTAACCTGTCCCCCCACATTCCAGCCCAGCCTCCCATGTCCAAGGGAATGGGGCCAGAGTCAAGGTTGCTTCCTGTTGATGTCCCTTTGTCAGGCAGGACAAATGGGGATGGCAGCCGCTCTCCTCAAGGATTTCCGTCCCCAGAACATAGTGGCCTTCTTGGAATAGCCAGCCCAGCCACTGGCCTAATGATCTCTCATTAATTTGTCACTAATGAGTTCACGTTCTACAAATGGAGGTGACAAGGGCTGGGCGTCTCACTGTCACTTGTCCCTAACCCATGTCCTGTGGTGCGGAGTGGGACATGGACACCGCTCAGCCCCATGTCACTTCTCCCTAACCTGTGTCAGGCAGAGAGCCACGGACCCTCCTGTGGCAGCTGGAGGAAAACTTCTCCATGGTTAGAAGCTGGTACGAGGACACAGACATCCCAGCACCCAGCTGGCACCAAGCCTTGGGTGCTGGGTGCTGGCAGCAGTGCTGGGAGGGAGCTGGCATGATGTGCATCCTTGAGACATGGCATTCCTGGAAAGATTTCCCTGGCATACGGTCCCCTTCCCATCCCTACCAGCCACCAGCACCTCCCAGCTGGGTTTCCAGGACATTCCTAGATGTTTCCTGGTGGATTAGCCATGCCAGGGCTCTCCAGGCTTGGCTGTGCTTGGGAGCATTGTGGCAAAGCTCCAGGGATGCAGCCAGAGAGGGACGGGGGGAGTCAAGGACATCCAGGTCCCATGCGGGAGGGACAGGGAGCAGCGGGATGGGAGAGGGGATGCAGCATTCCCATGCCCATCCCTGCATCCCCTCCTAGTGTGGCTGGCGCTAATGGGATCTGCACAATGATTAGGGACCTCATTTATCAGCCTCTGATGGGATCTGGGAAAATTGAATTGCCAGCCATCTGCAGCTGGGGATGAATTCGATTTGGGGCAGCACTCCGGAGCAGGGCGTTGGGGGCTGGCAGAGCTGCCTCCCCTGGGGCTCCACTCTGTCCATATGGGGGCTGCTCTTATTTTTCATGTCTGTGAGGGTTTGGTGATGGGATCCAGCTCTTAGCTGCCAGGAAGGGATCTAGGAATCGCAGAGATCTCACTATTCAGATGGGGAAACTGAGGCAGGAGAGCCCCAAAGCCCATTACATGGGGGAAGGATCACAGCGGTGGTGTTTAATGGGTCAGCATCCAGCCAGGGGTTTGGCCTCCAGCCCTTCTTGTCTGTGGGGGGTCCCAAAGCCATGCCCAGGGCACCCAGTGGTTCCAGGCATCCTGCACCCGCCAGGGCTGGGCTGGGAGCAGTGATCTCCACTCCTGTGCCAAGAAAAGGGAGACTCAGGAGCCAGCATTGCTCCTGGGCATTTCCCATTACATATGTCCCCCTCAGGCAGGTCCCCACCATCCTCTCCCCCATATCCACGGGGTGGCCAGGGTGGGGATGCAACCAGATTCAGCTACAAAGATCCCAGACCAGTCCCCAAATCCATGGACTCAGCTCCCAGACAGTCCTCCCAGACTCAGCCTTGCAGGGGATCCTAGCCCATCACCTCCTTGCCAAATGCCACAACTTGACTCCAAAAAGCCAAGGTCACCCACAGGGCCTGTTGTGATCCGGGAGGGAAGATGTCACTATTCTTTCTTGATGGGGTGCAGCAGCAGCATCCCAATCCCAGCTCCCCCTGCTTGGGGTACAGCAGGGGCACCCCCTTTCCAGGTCCTCCTGCCTGGGATGAAGCAGGAACACCTCCATCCCAACTCCCTCTGCCTGGAGTGCAGCAGGGCACCCCCACCCCAGACCCCCGTTTCCACATGGAGCATGAGAGTGCTGGGACCCATATACCGAACCCCACTGTTCCCCCAAAACCAGCACCAGGACACCACAATTCCAGCACGGGCTGATTCCACACCCCTGAGCTGTCACTCCTTGAATAAAGACCTTTGCCCTGTGGGGACCACCGGCCCAGGAAGCACTGGGGCACACCCACCCATCCCAGACTGGGGGTCTCGCTCTGCCCCCCCGGCCCTGCTGGGTGGGGGAGGAAGCCAGCCCTGCCCCACGTCACGGAAAGAAGCCGCCGCGGCCCTTTCCTCCCCTTTATTGCCCTGCTGATGTGTTTGTGTCCGCTGGAGGAAGCTCAGGGACAGCCGCCCGCACACACATGTCTCCTCACTGCTCTCCGTGGGTCCCTGGGCCCCGAACACGGCTGGTCCCACGCAGGGAGAAACTGAGGCAGGAGCAGCCCCGCGGTGCTGGCTGGGGCACCCTGATCCACGGCAGGTCAGCAAAGGTGACCAAGTGCTGGCACCCACTGCCACGGGGGACAGTGCCCTACCCCCTATACCCCCAGCCCCTGGGAACAGCGGGGCCCCCCAACCCCTCCTGCTCCACCAGCCTGTGAACACGTATCAGTTAGGGTCTGATTCATGATTCAGTCTGCAGCTAATTGCACCGGGGCTGGTGGCAGGGAGGCAGAGGAGGAACAGACACCTTCAGCCTCACCCCACTGCAGGGTGGTCGGGGAGGGGGCTGGTGTTAGTGGGGGTAATAGCACCTCAAGACCTATATAGCCCCTATATACTGTCCCACTGTAAGACTCAGGAATGGGGGTTCCACGTGCAGCCAGCACCCAGGACACCAATGGGCATGGCGATCCCGGGGCATGTTCTGGGGGGTGAGCTGTTGCTCACCCACCCCGGGCTGGGATGTGCTGCAGAGCGGGCAGGATCCATTCCCACCACTCACCTCCCATCCCCATGCCGAATGACTGCTCTGATGACCTCAAGTCTCCACCTGCCCATTCGGGTGAGGAGGAGAGGGGGCTCAGTCACCCCGCAGGACACACCGGCCCTGCTCAGCTCCTTTCGCTCCGTCAGCAGCTTTCAGCTTTTTGCCGGAGAGCGTTTCCTTCCCCTCATTTCCCAGCACGGGTCCTCTCTCCAGCCTTGAATCCAGAGCCCCGACAAGTTGCCCAAGTAGCTGTGCCCCCAGGGAGACCGAGGCCACGGCTCTTACACCCAAAACCATCGGCACGCAGGTCAGGGGTCCATCCAGGCAAAGGGACGGTCGCCAAGAGGGGGAGAACCCCTCCAAGTCACCCCCTCCCCAAATTTGTGTGCGCTCAAAGGCACAGGAGCACAGAGGACCGAGTGTTTTCCCACCCACCAAGTGTCCAAAATGTGCAGCTGGTCCCAGGAGGGTGGGGGGTCCAGGGCAGGGTCCTGCTGGGGTGCTGAAGGGGCTGCCTCCTTCCCTCACCCCCCGCCCCGAGGGCTGGCCTCAAGGTGGAACACACAGCCGGGCTCTTGGGGCTCCCAGTGCCAGCGGGGCAAGGGGACACGGGGACGTGGGGACTCCAACCCCCCAAACACAGGCGACCCCCAGGCATTCCCAAGCACATGACACCTCCAAACCCCCAGCACACAAGGGACCCCCAGCCCCGAGGCCACCGACCCCCGGGACCTCCTGGGCACCCCCTTTCCCGGGGTCGCTCACGGTGTCCTGGAGAGTCCCCATGGCGCGGGCGGCTCCTGGAGCGGCTGCGGGAGGGCGTGGGGGCCCCCCGGGACAGGGACCGGGACCGGCCAACCCCCCCGGTCCAGCCCATTTCCTCCCGGGATCCCGCCGGGATCTGCATCCCCCTCCCCGCGCCGCCTCTTTCCTGCGTGGAGCCGAGAGTGTCCCCAAGCCCCGGGTGGGGGGACCGAAAACTGGCCCCGCCGCCGCCGTGCCGGGAGCCCCGTCCGTGCCTCGGTGTCCCCGTCGGGCTCTCCCGGGGGGGTTCAAGCTCCCCACAGAAAAGGGGGATACAAGCGGGTGCAGGCGTGTCCGGGAAAGCCCCCCCCGCCGGCGCGAGAAGGGAGGGGGGTCCCGCAATCCCCACCGCCCCCCTGCCCCATGCAGCGCCGAGCACGGCGGGCCGGGACCCCCGGCTCCTAATGCCGCCCCCCAGCACGGACACGGGGACCCCCAGCACCCCCGGGACCCAGCGGGAGGGGACCCGGCGGGGATGGGGGTCCTGCGTGGGAAAGGAGCTGGGTCGCGTGTCACCCGTGGGAGCGGAGGAGGATGGAGTGGGAGTCCCGCGTAGGAGGGGAGGTGAGTCTGGGGGTCCCAGGTAGCAGAGGAGGTGGTTGAGGTGGGGGTCCCGCGTAGGAGGGGACGTGAGTCGGCGTTCCCCGGTGGGAGGGGAAGGGGGTCGGGGGTCCCGGGTAGAACGATGGTGGGATGGGGGTCCCGAATGGGAGGGGAGGCGGTCGGGGATGGAGATCCCGGTTGGGAAGGGAAGGGTCCCGGGTGGGAGGGGGATGCGGGGGCCCCTCGGGGTGGAGGTCCCGCCGTCCCTACCTGTAGTGCCTCGGGGCCGGGCGCGGCGTCCCCCGCCCGCAGGAACCCGCGGCTGAAAAAGCGAAGGAGCGCGGTGAGGAGCCGCGGCACCATCCCGGCCCCGCGCCCCGCACCCGCGGGCTGCGGGCACGCCCCCGCCTACACACGCCCCGCCGCCACACGCCCCGACACGCCCCGCACCTGTTGCGTGGGGCTGCGGCCCCGCAGGGTCCGGAGGGGTGGGATGGGCGAGGGCTGTGGGGTCGGGAGGGCGTCGGGACATCGCGCTCCCATGTGGGGCGAGGGTCCCCGGTGTGGGACGGGGTTCGAGGCGGTGGCGCCGATGTGGAGAGGGGAGCAGGGCATCGCTCCCTGCTATGGGGAGGGGGTCGGCGTGAGGGTCCCGGTGTGTGTGGGATGGGGCCGGGGGTGCCGGTGCGGTGCGGAGATCGGGACATGGCTCCCCGGCATGCGGACAGGGTAGCCGTGGGAGTCCCAGTGTGGGAAGGATGAAGGGGGTCCCGGGGTGGTGCGAGGATGCCCATATGGGGAGAGAGTCAGGGTATCGCTCCCCAGTTTGGGTGGCCCCGCTCTGGTGCGTGGGGCTGTCAGTGCGCTCCTGCTGGGCAGGTACCGGGTGTGCCCCCACAGGTCTGGCACCCGACGAGACACTCGCCCTCCTTGTTAAACCCTCCCCTCGTGGGGCTCTGGCCACCCCTCTGCCCCTTCCCCCTTCCTGAGCAGGGGACACCTGCCAATCTCCACCCAACCCCTCTGTGAAGTCTCCAGATAAAGCGACCCACACACAGTTAAGGGCTGCGCCCCACATTTGGGTTGGGGGCTCCTCCCCTTATTCTCCCTGGTGGGATACTAAAATCTCACTCCATCTCTGGCCCTGGGTAACTCTGATGCAGAGCTTAGTACAGAAAGATTCTCCTGCCCCATATGCCGTGGGATACTGGGGGTGTCCGACCCCACACCCTTCACTTGGATAGGGAGGAACCACTGCCCTGGGGACCCTCATAAGGTCTGTTCACCCCCAGCCTCCTATGGAACCCCATCTCCTTCACTGAGTAATGACCCCCCTCCCCCAGCATGTCTCCCACACTCTTCCAAAAACAAGTACCAGGATTTTGGGGCGCTGCCCCCACTACAGTGGCCCTGGGGAACCCGCATGGAGGATCGAGGTGCTCGGCCGTGACACGGTGGCCACATGCCACGCGGTGAAAGGGACACTGGCAGCGAGACAACCTCTATCCCTCCTCATTCTCCTCCTCTGGGCAGAGGAGGAAGTTCTGGGCTGGGGGAGGAAAGGCTCTTGCTCTTCTTCCACATCACGGGACTACTCCGTCTCTAGGCACCCCTGTGTCCCTGCACCCCGTGCCCCTGCACCCCTGTGCCCCTGCACCCCCGTGCCCCTGCACCCCCGTGTCCCTGTCCCCAGGGTTCTCTTCGAGAATGGGGTGCTCTGAGGATTCGCTGGTGGCTTGTAAGGACTCAACTCCCCCGGCATCATTTCGCAGGGAGATGCCACCTCGAGGCAGGCGCCAAGCAGGGGAGGCTTTAGGACAGCCTGCATACTGCACCCCACATCCCGTTCCCTGCACCCCTACCCTAGGGGAGCCGGCACCGGGGGTGCCGGAGGAGGGTCAGGGTGGCCCGTGGAGCCGCGGGGCCATCTAGTGGCCAGAGACACCGGGGCCACCCCAGGGCGCTGACCCCGGGCACCCTCCCGCAGCACCCCGGCCTCAGGATGGTCCTGCCCCTGGGGGTGACAAAGGGCGACAGGCACCTCTCCCCGGGGTGGCACAGGGTCATGGGCACCTCTCCCCGACTCAGAGCCCCTCTAGGGCAGCGTCTCACCGTGCCCATAGCCCTGACCAGGCCACCACCAGAACCACCAGGTCCCCAAGATCAAGGCATGGGGTCCCCAGCTCTGCTCCCCTGCTGCCGGGACCAAGTGTCACCCCAACCTCGACAGGTCCTGTGGGCACAGATGTGGGTCCTGGGCTCCATGAATGAAGCAGATGCTGGATGGGAATAGCAGATTCCCGGTGGGGCTGGCAGCAGGAACACCTCAAAGAGCCAGGTGCTGGGAGGATCTGTGCCAAGCCTGGCATGTCCCTGTCACCAGAGCCATCCGTGGAGCAGGCACAGCCCAGGGGCTACACAGAGCCATTGCTGGGCACAAGGACACAGTGTGGGACTGGCCCGGCATCCCTGTTCCCAAGTGCTTGCCCAGGAGTGCCTGGGTGCAGGGGGTAGGACACAGGGGTGCAGGGACACAGGAGGTGCAGAAACATGAGGAGCCTGAGGACACGCGGTGGGACAGAGGGGTGGAGGGACATGGCAATGGGACACTGGGGTGCAGGAACACAGGGGACCAGGGACACAAGGATGCAGGGCCATGTGCTGCAGCACCTCCGTTGCATACATGCATCATTGCTCATCCCCGGCTGGCTTGTTAATGACCCGGTGTAATTATGAGCTGCTTCCTGGCTCTTCTGTGTGCACCAGGAATGGCATCCCTTGGATGGGAACATCACAGTGCTCAGATGGACACATGCAGCCCTGGAACCTGGTCCCAGAGTTGTGGGTGGTGGTGAGAGGCAGCAGTGTGGGCTTCCCAGCTAGGCTTCCTGCATTTCCATCCTCCCTGTGGTTTTGCCCTGTTCCCAGCCTCGGTAGGATCAATCACTGTGCATCCTGCCTCTCCCTGGGCTCTTGGGGAGCAGCCACCCCGCATCCCAGCTGGAGAGTCTGATGGCATCGGAGGGAGCAAAGTTCACACAGGCAAGTAAATATTAATGCTTATTCCACGGAAATGGAATATTCCACACCAAAGACACCGGGATAAACCTACTCCAGCTTCTCCCTGCGAGGTGCTGTCACCAAACTCTGTCAAACTCCCAAAGTCAAAGGATTTTGGGGGTTAAGGCACAAAGATGAGCCTTCACACCCTGTGTAACCCCAAAATTCCATTTCTCTCTACCCCCATTCCTCTTTGGGATTGTGCTCAGGAGGGGCAACTGCAGCAACCTGCCCCCAGAGCAGCATCTGTGGGGATACTGGGAGCACTGGGCGGGATGGAAGCGTTGCCAGCAGTTCCTGCTGCACTGGCGCTGCTGTGAGTCATGTCGGTTCAGTGATGCTCCACTAACCCACAGCACCCGGACGGACCCAGGGCCGGATCCTGGCTCTGGGGAAGCACAGGACCGTGCTGCCTTACAAAGCATCCCTGTCCTCCTGGGAGGGAGGGGTCACATGGTGGCCAGTGCAGGTGGCACATGGGTGTCTGGGGCTGTGGGGTGTGCCCGTGGAATGGAGGTGACTGGGCTCAGCCAAGCTTGGGGGACACAGTCACTAGCAGAGCTGCTGGATCCATGGACGAACTGGGGTGTTATTCCTCCAGAGCTGCTAATCCAGGATATACTGACAGCCCTAAATCCCATCAGAAATCAATCCATCCGCTCTTCCACTCGGCACTAATCCCCACAATGGCATCCGATCGATATCCCTTTTACTGCTCGGTGGTTTCCCCGTGGATAAATCCCACCCAGTGCCTGGGATGCAGCTGCCCCATAGAGAGCTCCGATGTCCAGGCAGGGCAGGGAATGCTGCAGGGCAGGGATTGCTGTGGGGCTGCAGAGCAGGGAATGCTGCGGCATCCTTTACCCAGGCTGGGGGCACTGGGAGGCTCCAAGGGACCAGGAAGGTCCATGGCGTGGGCCTGCTGGAAGCAGCAGGAGAGCTGGGAATGCATGGGAGCAAGGAAGAGCTGTGCCTGCAGCTGTCGATAGGTGTGCACATGTATGTGTGTGTGTGTGCACATGACTGTGCACCACAGCCAGCCCCAAAAACACTCAACACCCCAGCAGGGTGGGATCCAAGATCCAGGTGGATCCCTGGGTCCACCACAGGAGCCAGAGCCTGGAACGATCTCAGGCTGGACAGGGATGGGGGTGCCCTGGCACAACCCCTCGGTGGGGACAGTCCCCAGGGTTGTCAGGTGCAGGGACCTGGTGGCAGAAGGTTCAAGGCTTGGGCTATTGTTGGATTCGAAGCAGGATAACAAAGGGATGAGGAAGGGCTAAGGAAGGATGAGGAAGGCATAAGGAAGGGCCTGGCTGGTCAAGTGATACCACTGATGAATAAGTGATGAAGCCCTTGGAGGGTCTCTATGGAGATAGTTCAGAGCGCAGTGGGGGCCGCGGGGCCACCAGAAACCCTGACACCACATGGGGCTAATTAGGGGGACAAATGTGATGGCAGAGCCCTGCTAGTCACACCAGGGTGGCCAGGTCCCCGCCGGGCTGAGATGGGTCTGGGCTCAGTTTCCATACCTCCCCTCCCATTCCTCAGCTACTTTCCTAACTGGTTTGTCCAGTCCCAACAGACAAGCTCTGGTCATGGTGGCCACTGGAATCTACAGCCTGGCTTGTGGGCTTTTGTCCCCAGGGTCACACACAGCTGTCCCGTGAGAGTGTCCTGTGTGTGCAGGGACAGACCACACCCCCATTGCATCCTCAGAGTGGTGAGGGACACAGGACATCCATGAGGACAGCCTGCATCCAGGGGGTTAGCCTGTGTCCATGGAGACAATCTGAATCCAGAGGGACAGCGTGTATCCAGAGGGACAGCGTGTATCCATGGGGACAGCGTGTGTCCAAAGGGAGAGCGTGTATCCATGGGGACAGCATGCATCCAAGAGGGGCAGTGTGTGTCCATGGGAACAGCCTGAATCCAAGAGGACAGCATGTGTCCACTGGGACAGTCCAAATCCAGAGGGATAGCCTGTGTCCAGAGGAATCACCTACCTCCAGGGGGACAGCATGTGTCCATAGGGACAGGTGACATCCATGGGGACACCATGCATCTGGGGGACATCCTGTGCCTGGAAGGACACTACACAACAAGGGACAGTGTGTTTCTTGAGGGACAGCAGGGGCCTGAAAGGACAGTACATGTGCAGAGGGACAGCATGTCTGACAAGGGACAGCATGTGTCTGTAAGGATAGAGGTTGCCTGGAGGGACAAGATGTGTCTGGAGTGACACATGGATTTTGGGGACAGCACGTGCTGGAGTGAGAACATGCAGCAGGAGGAGGGACAGCAGGTGCCTGGGGGACAGCAGGTGCTGGGGGGGACAGCAGCCCCCAGACACGCAGTGCCACGCCACAATTCCAGGTGGCCCAGTGGCAATAAGGAAGATCCCAGCCCAGCCCAGGCATATGGAGAGCAGGAATTTATTGCCAGATTAAATAAAAGATGAGGAGGTGACATCCATTGGTGCTGCCTCCGTCACTCTGAGCTGACCCCACTCCAGCTGCAGGACACAGGGACTTGGCCACCAGCTCCTGCTTGTCCCTGTCGCCCCCCTCAGCCCCTCCTTTAGGGGTGGTATTGCTTGCAGGAGACAACGGAGTGTGGTGCCACCGTGAGCACCCAGGGCTCTGTCTGGGGACAAAGAAGCAGGCCTGGCTCCCACCTGCTTAGAGACTCTGGAGAAATCTGGCACACAAGGAATGGGGTCCCTGTCTCCATGCTGATCCCTGATCCCATCGGATTCTCAAAAGCAGGCACGAATGATAACATCACTTAAGAAAGATGTTTCAAGCCCTGACCCCAGCGATGCTCTGAGCATTGATCCTGGGACAGTCTGAGTGCCAGTCCCAGGGTGTTCTGAGCCTTTCCTCCACACCCCTCTTCCAGCTTCTCACTGGTGTTCCCAGGATTCGCACCTGGCACCTGCCTGCTCCAATTCTCCCTCATTTTCTTCTTTGTTAATGAAGCAATCACTCCCCAATTTAACCTGGATTAAACCAGGAGCACTCACTTGCTCCCTTGCTAGTTCTCCTCCAATTAATTTGTTCCTCGCTTTTATTTCCAAATTAATTCTTCAGGCTCTTTGGCTGGGAAACAATGGTGGTGCCCAGGGTCTCAGAAAGGGATCAGGATTAATTATCCTGGTGGGAATGAGCAGAGAGAAAGCAGAGATGGGGCTTATCCCAGGATGGGAACATGGATCTGGGGTGAGCAGTATCCCCTGGACCACCCATGAGCATCCCACCAAAGGACAGCAGTGGGATGGGGACCAACAGCTTCCACCATTTCCATTCTACCTCAGGAAAATGTCACAGGGATAAAATCCTCAGGGAACCCAATGTGGCATCTCTGGGGAGAGGGGCACCCTGTGGGCAGGTTGAAGCAGGGGACAAGCTCTGCAAGGGTTAATGCCATGTACAGCATGGGGTGTTGGAGCTAAAAATACTGTGTGCCTTTCTCGGGATTTGCTCCAATGACTCATTCCTTTCCGTAATTTATTGCTCGTTACATAATCACTTTCATTTTCAGCTGGAGAAAAATGGAATTATTTTTTTCTCTCTTTTCTTCTGTTTTTTAAATGAAAAGGGCATTTAGCACATGAGCGCCAGCCATTTTCCCAATTCTTCCTGGCATCTTTCTGGCAAAGGGCTGGGATGCTGCCGCTACTCCAGCCTCCATCCAAAGACTCCCGAGAGCCTGGGGGGCACTGGGGGGCTGCTAAAGAGGGGATAGGGGGTGAGGAGCCGCTGGGTGCTGGGCTCTCTGGATGTTAGGAGGGCAGAGGACCCTGAAGGCAGCTCAGTGGGATGGGATGGGATGGGATGGGATGGGATGGGATGGGATGGGATGGGATGGGATGGAGAGGCCAGATCTGCAGTGTCCATTGCCTGGCTGGGGTGAGCACCCACTGGCACAGCTGCAGGGGCTCAGCTGGGCTCCAGCTGTGTCCCAGCAAACCCAGTGCTGTGTCCCAGTAAGCTCTGTTGATGTCTTACCAATCCCAGGGCTGCATCCCAGCAAGCCCAGTACAGTGTCCCAGCAAGGCCAGTGCCATGTCCCAGCAATCCTTGTGTCTGACAGCACAGCAATCCCCACCGAACCAGGGCAGGGGACTCCACGGGGGAATGGGGGGCTCAGGCCCTGGCTGGGTCTGGGATGGTCTTCTGGCAGGGAGGTGAGAACCCCACTCTCTGCCAGCCCCCCTGCCACCAGTGCAGGGGGGGCAGGAAGCCTTGTGTTTGGAGCTGCAGCCTTGGAATTAACTGCGCCAAATGTTTTATTTGTGTAGAAACGCAATTATGTTAATTAAAGCATATCTGTAATTACAGCACTTAGTGGCCCATAAGTGCACAAGTGACTCTGGTGACTTTGGAGGAGCTGGAAGCCTGGAAAGTGGCTTGGCCCTGGTGCCAGCCAGCTCTGTGGCAGGCCAAGCCTCAGTGTCCCCAGGAGGTGACAGTGGTGACCCCAGTGCCTGCCAGCTCTGCAGGGGATGGTAGGCAGCAAGCTGGGATGCTCAGTACCCACATCCCCATCCCGGCCACACTACAGTCCTGCTGCTCTGGGAGCAAAGGCAGAAGGCAGGATATGCCTCCAGCATCCCAGGGGTGAGGGAACAGGAGGAAACCCTGAGGTGGGCACCAGTGCCTGGACAAAGCGGGGAGTCCTGGCTCTGCAGGTGGCTGGGGCTTGAGCGTGTATCTGGGAGGGGAAAATAATTGGAAAGCAGAGGAAGATGACAGCTGGAGCAGCTGCCAACCAACCCACAGGATGGCTGGGATCACATCCTACAGTCTCCAGGCAAAGAAAAGAGGGGAGATGGCATCTGTCCCCACCTCAATAAAGCCCTTGTTGTGGCCAGTGTGTGATGGGGGGACAGGGACCCCAGCAGGGGTACGGGCTGGGCCAGAGTGGGGACACAGGGGAGCCTGGAGCAAGGGAAGCAGCAATGGTGGAACGTGCTGCTCTGGCATGGATAGGGAGCTCTGGGGTCCCCACACACCCAGACACCTCTCCTCCCTCACAGAGCAGCCATTCTCCAAGAGCAGCACCTGCCAACACCGCTCCCATATTCCTCAGCCTCCAGCAGTGATAGAAAATTGCCTGTTTTCTGCAATCACCCAGTCCAGAGCCAAAGGATTTCACCCTGCACGTCCACAGGACAGATCCCAGTGTGGGCACTCGTTTTTAAACATCAGCCTGACGTCTGTGGGCAGGACAGGCAGGGAAGGCTGCTGAGCTCCCATGCTTAATCTGGAGCCATCATCGGCTCTGGGTAATTCCAGACCTGCACAGTAATGGGCAGGTACTGGAGGATGCTGGTGGGCAGTGACATGGCAGCTGGCAGGAACGTGGTGGAAAGGGGACTGATGGCACCGAAGCTTTGCTGGGTGGGATTTATTTGCTGAGCAAACTCCTGGAGGCTGTTGATCCGGCTGCAGGAGGCTGAGCCCTGTTTGCTTGGCAAACACATTGTCCCAGGTGCTCCTGGCCCTGGAGCATCAGGTGCTGTGCAGGCAGCTGCCTCACAGCCAGGCTGGGAGACCAGCTCCTGTGGCTGCCAGGAGCCACGGGAATGCACCTGGCCCCAGTGACAGGGCTGGAGAGCCTGGCAGCCCTGCAAGGCTGCAAATCCCTGTTCCCATTGCACGGCAGCCCTGAAAATCCCCATTCTGTGGTAGCCCTGTAAATCCCATTCCTGTTGCACAGCATCCCTGCAAATTCTCGGGGCTGCCAGGAGCCACAGGAATGCAGCTGACCCTGGTGATGGGGCTGGAAAGCGTGGCAGCCCTGCAAGGCTGCAAATCCCTGTCCCCATTGCATGGCAGCCATGCAAATCCCCATTCTCATTTCAGAGCACCCCATGACTCCAGAACCCAGCCCACTGTATGCAGGAGGATGCTCCCCACCAAGCTGGCCCCCAGGTGGGCCACTAGGAATGCCAAGTGACACAAGCAGCAGTGCCACCACCACAGGGACCTCCAAGAGAGGCCACAGGCACCACGAGGGAGCCAAATGAGGCAGGAGCATGGCAAGGCAAGAGAGACAACATACGGTTACCCTGAATCCCTGGGGAATTGTCCGTGGATAAACACAGTGCTGCAGCCGCTACCAACTCTTCCTTCAATTAGTCAGTTGAGTTGATAACTAGAGGGGCAAAAAAGGCCACTGGTGGTGGTGGTGGTTGAGCATATGTTCATCATCTGCCCTTTGCTAGTTTTCCCATTTTCTTCCTTTTTTTTTCTCTTAAAAATAGTGGGAATAGAACAGTACCCAGGATCCTGCCTCTGTTCTCCATGCCCCATCCCTCCCTGGAACTGCAGCCCCCTTGGAGCAGGGATCCTCTCCCAGGCACCAACACCAGAGATTTCTCACTGGATCCTCTGTCTGTGAATGTGGCACAAGCAGGAGCCACTCCCAAGTAATCCAAATATTCCCATGAGCCAGAGTGAGTGCAGAGAGAGGGGACCATCTGCAGAGGGACAGGAGAGGACACAGCTCAAAGCCACTCATGCCTTGGAGGCTCGTCAGGGTGAGAACAGTTTTGTCTGACACTTCCAAACCCCTTTTTCTGGAGCTAAGCTGAGTTTTTAATTTCCAAAGCCTCAGCTTTCCCTGAGAGGAGGGGAGGGGGCAGCAGGAGATGGGGAGTGGCAATGGGGGACACAGCCCCAGGGCCGGTGTGGGTACTGGGGAGACATGGAGCCAGCAGAGAGACACAGCTTGGCCCCAGAATGGGCACAGAGATGCTGCATGGAACTATGGAAACACAGAATTGTTGAGGTTGCAAAAGCTCACTGAGACCATCAAGTCCAACCATTTCCCCCAGCACTGCCAATGCCTCCTCTAACCAGTGACCCCAAGTGCCACATTCATGTGGCTGTTAAATCCCTCCAGGGATGAGGACTGCCCTGGGCAGACTCTGCTGGACCTTTTCAGGAAAGGAATTGTCCCTGGTGTCCAACCCAAACCTCCCCTGGTGTATCCCTCCAGGATGGTCCCTGGCACAGCCAAGATCCCACTGGTGCTGGAACCAGTGCCAGAGTGGGTCAGGCTTTTAATCCTGGATCATGCTTTCCATTAATTAATGGCCTTTCTGTGGCTGAACTGCTGGCTCCAGCTTCCCTGCCACACGGTGCCTGGATGGAGCACTGGTGGGAGGGCTGGCAGCCAGGTGCCACCTGGCAAGAGTCCCCAGCCTTGTCCCCTTCCCTGTGTCGGGGTCCCCATGACCGGGCTGGTTCAGGAGCCAGGATCCAACAGAACTGCCCAGGTAAGGATGGAAATGGGGCTGCTGGGGTATCACCATGGTCCCTCCTGGGCGCACCCTGGCTCTCTGCTGTGCCTGCAGATTTGGGGTTCCAGGAGGGAGGGGACTGGGGAACATGGCTGGGGTGCCCGTGCCTGTTCTCTGGCTCACCACACACTCAGCTGCACATGGAGCTCTCTCCCAGTTCCGTGCATGGCAATGCACACCCTGCCTGACTCTGCACTTCTCTCCAGCCCACGGACCTGCTGTCCCTGTCCCTGTCCCTGCCTGCGCAGCGGGGGAAGGCAGGGGGGTCTCCAGCAGCACCAAGCCCCTGCCTCCGCACAGCCCCTCTGTCCTCACCAAAACAGCCCACCCACACACCCCAGGAGCGAGCTCCCACGCTGTTCCCGGGGGGAGTGGACCCCCTTTCCATCCCTGCATTCCCACAGGAGCAGCACAGTGGGACAGCCTGCTTCATCTCCTTGCAGAGGAGGTGGTGGCTGTGGCTGGACACAGGGGGCTCCAAGGACATGTCCCTGGCACTGCCCTGACACAGATCCCTGGGATCCCAAAGCGTGGTACACACAAATTCCACCCCAGGCATTCCCAGGGGTGTCCCATCCATCTGGTGGGTGCAGGATTAGAGACGGTTGCCTGACAGGGACCCACAGCCATTCCCAGGAGCATCATTGCCCTGGAGACAGTCAGACCCAACAGCAGCCCCCCTCAACTTTTTCCTGAGCCTTGCAGGGTGCACCAAGCCCAGATCCCATCTCGTTTTCCTATGGCATCCTCTGGAGCGAGTGCTCACCCAGCTCTGCTGCTGCTTCCACCTGCATCCCAGGTCTGGCCAAGGGGAACTAGCACCCAAAAGGCACCTTAGTACCCTCGGGCTGACTCAGGGGGATGCTTGGCCCTCAGCAGCTGGGCTGGGGCTTCCTTTGGAGAATCATTCCACTCATGAAACCCACTGCTAATACCTCGTGAGTCCCTTGGGATGGGTCCCCGGGGGTATGGAAGAAGCAACGCCCACGGGGGAACAGGCAATGCCAGTCTCAGAGGAATCCCATCATTAACACTTAGCAGCACTTGGCTGGGGGAGCCTCTGGGGACACCAAGCACTGCAGGGGGCATCTTTTATTCCGTGGGGATAATTAATTAACAAAGGCCGCAACACAGCCTCCTGAGGGACCCTCAGGATGCCCTGGAGTCAAAGGCAGCCATGGGAGGCAGTGGGGAGAGGAGCTGGTGCCTGCATGGAGCCCGGGCTTGAGTAACCAGAAGCCTCTGCAAGAAAAGGCAGTGTGCCCAGGTGCCCATCACCCTGGCACAGGACACCAACACCCTCGGGCTCACGGACACTTCTCACACCTCAGCACCCACTGAGTCCCCACCCAGCACTCTCCCTCCCCACTCAAGCGGTAGCAAAACACTCGAGTTTCGGGGCTTTCATCCAGCAGTGCTGCTGACTCAGCCACTACTCCACTCTCCAGTGAGGCCAGGAGAGGTGGAAGACGAAACCAAACCACATGGCAGGTCCCAGCCAGGCTCTGGAGCAGCCAGAGAGGAATAACCATGGACGGGGTGGCCACAAGGCTGTGCTGATGGGCACGATGGAGCACACTGTGCCAAGGGAGCACAGGGGACCACATGCCTTTGTCCAGTCTAGCTGTAACCCTAACCCTGACCCAAGGCCTAGCCATAGCTCTAACCTTAAACTTAGACCCAGCCTACCCCTAAACCCAAACAGAGCCCTAATTATAAACCTAATCCTAAACTTAACCTTAACTCTAGCTCTAACCCTAAAGGTAACACTAACCTCCACCATAGCTCTAACCCTAGACCAAAATCTAATCCTAACCTAATGCTAACCCTAAGCAAGGAAAAACACAGCAGCACCCACAGACTTCTGCCCTTCCAGCTGGCCTTCAGGCAAGTATCTGCTCGAGGACAGGGCAGTGGAGCCATCCTGGCTACAGGAGCAGGGACATGGGGCAGCTCCAGTGCGAGAATAAACCTCAAACCACCACGAAGCCGCATGGACATCCTGGAGCAGAGGGATGGAGCATCACCACTGAGCAGCGACATCCTCACCAGGCTGATCGATGCCACCGCTTGGCAGGGCTCCATGCCTCAGAGCCAGGCTGTGGCCCGTCACACCAGCCAGGGCTCCTGTTTCAGGCTGCAGCTCCCTCTTTTCTCAAGTTCCAGCAGCCCTGCCTGTTATTTGCCCTCGCAGGCAGAAGCATCAGGGCTCTGCTGCAGTGGGGTGAGTTTTGGGGTGCCCATCAACAAGAAGGGGTTTGCATGAAGGCTTCAACTGGAGCATCAGCATCCTCACCTCGTAGCAAGGAGACACTGAACCTCAGGGACACAGACGGGTCCCTCTCCAGACTCCGCTTCACAGCCAAGCAGGGCACAGCCGCATTTGGCCAGCAATAGCTCAAAGGAAGAGAAGGGGGAGAAAACCCTCCACCAGGATCTGCCTTTCAAATGCTCCTTATAAATAGCTCTTCAGTGTCTTCTGAGTCACCCATCTGAAACGTGCAAGTTCATAACAGCCTGGGAAGGGGCTGGGAAGAGACTGGGAGCCAGGGGAGGATTCTGGCTAAGTCAGCACTTCCTGCCAGGTCTGCACCTTCAGCTACTGGCTGCTTTTCCCTCCTCAGGTGCAATGGACTTCCAGCACATCTGGAGGGCAGAGGGCTTTGGGGGTGCCAAAACACGTGGTAAGGCTGTCCTCGATGGCCACAATGCTCAGACTGAGCCCTAACCGCAGCCCCAGCCAAAAAATCAGAGTTTAATATTTCCAGTGGGAAATGCACTCCATCCCACCTCCAAATCCTGCCCCACGTTCTGCTTCATTTATCATAGAAAACACAGATGACAAAGACCAGAAGGTTTGAACCCACTGAAGATGCTCCCAAGTCATTCCTCCCCTCTGTCTCCATACACCTGTGCTGGAGGCAGGGCACAGGATTTGGGTACAGGAGCAAGATTCAGGACTGGGAGCAGGATTTGGGGACAGAAGCAGGACCAAGGGCTGCTGCTGCCAAATAACCAACCTCAGGGCCATTCCTGAGCTGACATTCAGCAAGTCTCACAGATTGCTGTACTGGTCCCTCACTCCAGGGTGCTATGTGGGTGACAAGGTTTGGGGACAGCGTTCTACAAGGTGTTCCCAAACATCTTCCTATACCTTCCTACATGGTCAGATTAGACAGGGAACAACCTGGTGTAGTGGAAGGTGACCCTACCCATGGCAGAGGGGTTGGAACTGGGTGGGATTTAAGGTTCTTTCCAACCCAAACAATCTAATCCATCCCACAATCCAGGCTACAATCCCTCTAAACATCAAATCTTGGGATCATCACCCAGGTGATCCGAGCTCCAGGCTGCCCACTGCCCACACTCAGCAGCCTCTCCATTGCCTGACCCTGCCATTGGTGCTCTGCAGATGGAGCAGAAACAGACAAAGCCTCTCCCAGGTCCCTCCATTCCCCTCAGACCCCTCTCACACAGGCCATCTCATTAAGGAGGATAGGAGAAAGCTGGACAGGCAGAAAGTCCCAGGCAGCTCTGGGCCCTGCTGGCATTTCTGGCCACAGCCCAGCAGAGCTCCCGCTGAGCCACATGGGACCTGGGAATGAGACAAAAGCAAAAGCAGGGACCAGGGTCAGAGGGGAGCAGAAGGAAGGAAGGATTCCCAGAAAGGGCTGCTGCGTCCACCGTTGCCTCGGGGAATCCTGCATTCAGGCCCAGAGGGACGATCAGCTTCTTGGATCAGCACAGCTCATGGGGAACGAGCAAGGCTCTGCTGGACCTGATAGCCAGGGAAGACTTGGTGAGACCCCTCACTAACAGAGCCAGAATCCAGACTGATTCCCAACACTTCCAAACCACTTGCTGTTCTGAAGCTGAGGATGCTCAGGGGGATGTCCCAGGGCAATGGAGGGAAAGCTCCTGGCTCACCCTGGGGATCTGCCGTGGAGAGATGCAGGGTGCTGGGAAACTCCTGGCTGGTGTCCCACTCACCCAGGTATCCTCCCCAGATATGGTGAGATGCAGGATGCAGGGAGGTCACAGCCAGGAATTTCCCCTCCATTCTCTCTACCAGGCACCTCCGTGCTCCAAGGCTGAGTGCCTAGGCAGGCGGGTGATGCTGAAGAGCTGAGGAGGCTCAGATATAGGGGTAAGAAGATTCTGAGGTTTTGGGAAACCTGGATAACACCACTTGAGAACCCCTTCCCTGGGAAGCAGGTGTCAGGGGAGGAGCAGAGCTGCCCTCACCACACTGATGGGATGATGGAGTTGGTATTTTCCATGGCTCTTTACACATGCAGCCCAGAGACAAGCAGTACCCACAAAGCAGAGGGTCTAGGGGTTTCTCCAGGGTGCTTGACAGCCTGCCCTCACCTTTGCACATCCTCTAAGAGCTCCAAAAGGTGGCTGAGCCCAGCTTGTGCCCCCTGCATCCCAGACAGCATTGCTCTCTGGATTCTGTGGAGCTAATGCCGCTGGAGCCACAGAATTGTGGAATGGTTTGGGGTGGAAGGGATCTTTAAAGGTCACCTAATCCAACTGCCATGGATAGGTCTGGGCTGTGCTCTGAGACAAGCAGGAGGAATGGGAGGATGCACAAGATAGAGGGACTGTAATTTCCCTCCCCAGGACACACAGGCAGTGGCAGGTAGGGACATCAGCAGCATCACGAATGTCACCTCATGCCATCAGCCCCTCCAGCTGCTCCCCTGGGTACCCTGCAGGCTGGGACTCCAGAGGAAGCAGGTCCCTGTTTGGTGTATCAGAGAGATAGAATGGGGATGGAGCTTTACACATCACCCTTGCATGAGCCTTCATGGGGACACATTGTCCAGGTCCTGGCACTGACCTGGGGACACACTGTCTGGGTCTTGGCATTGATCTGGACTAGCCAGCACAGACTAATGCTCTCCTGCAAAGATGTGCAAGAATCATCTTTGTCCTCTCGCAGGACACCAGGCTGGTCCCTCCGCTGCTGCCCGCAGGCTCCTGGCCGCGCCTCAGGCAGGACGGAGCCTCATCCCAGCTGTGGCTGCAGCCAAGGTCCTTCCTGCATCATGTGCCTGGCACTGACCGTGTCACCGGCCGGGGGACACTCGTCCAGCTCTCACGTTTGCGCGGCTGCCCCTGCCAGGCAGTTGCGAGACACGCAGCAGGGAGGGCTGGCGAGGGGCGGGCAGCCCTGCCCATGCCCCGAAGGAAGCCCTGACCTCTCCCAGCCTCCGCTGAGCCCGGTCCTTCCCGCAGGGATGCTCAAAGCAGCGTCTCCTCCTTCGTGTTTTCCATCCACAGAGCTCGGTGGCTTCTCCCGCAGCCCCGGCGCTGTCAGATGCTGTGACAGCGGCAGCCACGGGCACTCCGACATCCCACCCACCGCTAACCGGGTCAGCGGCCGCCCACCCGGGAACGCGCTCCCCGCCAGGGGAAAAGGAGGAAATGGGTTCAAACGTGACCTGGATAATGCAAAATTGCACTTGACTGGCTGCACCTGCACCTCCCTGCAAGAAATGCACCGTGCACGTGGAGAGCCGGGCCACCGCTGGATCCCGGCCGCCCGCAGCATCCCCAGCCCAGCACCGAGCAGCCGGGCTGGAGCGGGGCAGGGGGCAGGGGNGGCAGGGGGCAGAGGCAGAGACAGGGGGCAGGAGGCAGAGACAGGGGGCAGAGGCAGGGGACAGGCAGCATCCCCTCGCAGCACGGGGCTCTCCATGGCCACCCCTCCAGCCAGCACTGCAGGGCCAAGGGCATCATCTTCCCACAGCTCCCGAGGAGCTTTTCCACCTCTATACACCCCTCGGGGTATACAGGAACAGGGACAAATATCTGTGAAGGACATGTGGCTATATCCCCGGGTAAAAAGGGAAGCAACTGTGCTCACTATTCCCACCTCTCCTGCACCGGGCAGCTTGAGGGGCACAGCCAACCCGGCTACACCAAGTTTTTATATCATCTACCTTTTTAAAAACTCTTTAAACACCAGCAGAGGCATTCCAGCTGAAGGGAACATGGGTATTGCATGGCATTTCAAGACCTTTGTGTGTTTTGCTTAAAGAAAAGAACACGTGCGCATGTTCAGGCAGCACCAGGGAAGGATCTCTGCAGGGAACAAAGCACACACAGCACCAGGGAGTGAGCCGGGAGAGCTGGGGGAAGGATGCTGGCTGCAGAGACAGACCCAGCACCCATGGCACGCAGGAGGATTGGCAGCTCTTTGGGCCTTGACAAGGTGGGTCCAAGCCCCACACCCCAGAGAGGCTGGAGGCTGTTTTCTATAGAGAGGGGCAAAGTTCTCATCCGAAGGTCACCTCAAGAAGGTGCAAAAAGGGGTGATGCCAGAGGAAAATGTGTTGGGCTGGGGCAGGACTGGGCAGCAACTTCCCTGTGCCCCAATACTCCTGTCATCGCGTACAGCACCTGTTCCAGGAGACCCAGGGCTGCTCCTGGACATCTCCCAGTGCAACCAGAAGCCCCCTGGGAGCAATGGTCCCGGTGCTCCCTGTGTGGGCTGCTGAGCCTGGCAGTGCAGCCAGAGCCTGAGCATGTGGAGCTGGCACTGTCAGACAAAGGAATCCAAGCATTGAGCAGCCTCCCTCCTCATTGCCCTACACCTGTATCCCTTTCCCGTGGTTCAGGTGACCCTCTGGCAATGTGGGCTCTGATCCTGCTGGGGTAGCGTGGGGAGTGGTTGGGAGCACCCCAGATTTCCTGGTACACAGCAGGCAGAGCACCCACGTACTGTGACTCGCCCGTGCACAGCCTGCTCCCCAGCAGCTGTGGAGCCTCGTGAGCGCTGCACATGCGCACGCAGAGCTGGGGGTCTCCACCAGCCCCAGCTGAGCCTGTGGGCGATGAGAATTGAGGCACCGCAAGCCTCCCATTAGCCAGCTCAGCCCCTCTTTCCACACGGGCTCTTCAGAGCATCACCCTTCCCTGCTTCCAGGGAGCACTGCCATCCCTCACAAGGTCACCCCAGGCTCTCATGCAAAGCCCCTTGTGTCTCCGCTGCAGAACGAGACTGCCATGACCCCTGGAGCCCCATTCCCACCTCACCACATGCAGACAGGCACTGTGGCACCAGGACCCTCAGACCTGTTGTGTGCATGGGTGGGTGTGCAAAGTGTGGCTTCTCTTGCCCTGCACGAAACCACCAAAACCACAATTCAGAGGCCTGACCTGCATTTCACAAAGTCACCCGGGACCCCCATGCAGCCCACCCCTGGGCCAGGACCCTTCCACCCCTGCAGGAAACAATCGTGGGGTGAGGATGTTGGGGAAACTGGGAGACCCTGATCACACCAACCCTCTGACAGAGACACCGGCAATGACCTGCCCTGGGCTAACATAGGTGGCAAGTGGGGAACGGGGTGGGGAAAGGGGGGTCGCAGATTCTTGTCATTCCCCTGCCAACCTCTCCCTGCCAGCTGTCAGGCAGGAGGAACTTTTGTCTGCCTGCCTGATGTCTCCTTCCCTCCTTTGCTAAGCATCACTCCCAGAGCATCCCTCCCTCCTGGCGTGGTCCCCCCATCTCCGGTGCCGGCGGGAGGGGACTCACAGGTCAGACGCGGCTGCCTGGTACGGCTGGCTCCGGCAGAGAATGGAGTGTCCGCAGCCCTGGCCCATGGCTCCGCATGCTTCGGCAGCCCTGCCAGCCCCGCCGCCGCCGCGCCCGACTCCGGGTGCTGGCTGGGAGCGGAGCCTCCCGCCGCGCTCAGCGCGCTGCTGTCGCCGAGCCCGATGCAGCGCGCCGGGGCGTGCGGGAGGGGAGGGCGGAGAGGGGGCGCCGCTGAATGACGGCGCTGCTGCGGCTCCGCGGGGCTGGGCGGGGGCCGAGNGCCCGGCCGGCGGCCGCCTTTGTCCGGCGAGCCGCACCGGCCCTGCCCTCCCCGCCGCACCCGCCGGCCCTCCCGGCGCCTCCCGCCCTGCTGGGACCGCCAGCCCCGTCTGAGCGGCTGCCCGGGGACGCGGGCAGCGCTCGGCCATAGCGGGCAGCGCTTGTCCCGCAGGTCCCCATCCCTTGGGCGCTGAGCGGCGCTGGGCATCACCCGGCGGGCAGGTTGCTCTCCCAAAGGCACTGAGCGGCATTGAGCAATGTATTTACTCTTCTATAAGAGGAAACTGCCTCAAGTTGTGCCAGAGGAGGTATAGATTGGATAATAGGGACAATTTCTTCCGCAATATGGTTGTCAAGGCACTGCAGTCATCATTCCTGGGGGGATTTAAAAGCCATGGGGATGTGCCACTTAGGGACAAGGGTTAGTGGTGTGCTTGGCAGTGCTGGGGAAATAGTTAAACCTGGTGGTCTCAGAGGGTTTTTCCAAGTCCCAGTTCTGCGATTCCATAATATCGGACAGCACTGGCCCACAGGTAGGTCCCTGCCCGAGAGTGGGTCCCTGCCCACAACCAGGTCCCAACCACATGCGAGACCCCCAGCCTGAAACTGCAGATCTCCTGCCCTGAGTTCTTCATGGTCTGGGGGCTGACAGATAAATCCCTGCTTACTCCTACTTGGAAGCATCCAGGATGTCATCCCTGGGCGAGCACCACTAGGTGGACATTGCTGGGTGGACATCCCCGTGGGGAGTAGGAGGAATGTGCCCGGCAGTGGGGGTGCTGGCTGTGGTGGCCTGACCCCTCTCTGTGATGTCCCCTGTCTAGTGGAGTTGCTATAGGGCATGGACTTCCCTGGTCCAACCTGCTGCTCAAAGGTGGGTCAAGCCAGGGCTTCATCAATCCATCTCACAGGAGTGAGGACCCCGTGACGGCCCGTGAGATATACCAAGAAACTTTCTCCTGGCATCTGATGAGGGCACCTTACCCTGACCCCCTGGTTGGCACGACAGGGGCCTGGAGGAGTCCAACATAGTGTCTCCTACAATTCTCTCATTTCTCCTTGCTGGAGGTGCTGGTGATCCTGCTGCTGATATGGGCTGCATGTCTTTATTTACTGCCAGGAAGGTGAAGTGCTGTCAGATTCTGAAGGCAGTGTTCCAACTCTGTGCCCTCATACCAATATTTGTGGCATGAATATGAAACAAGCCTTGCTTTGCCTTCTGCTGATACTCCTCAGCCACAGGATTGAATTCTGTGAGCTCTGAATAGCCAGGCTTTGTCCTCGAGTGCACATTGTGCAGGATACCAATTCCAGCACTAATGGAGATGTATTTGCTGATACAAAGCAATTTGCTCTGTGGATACGTTCCCTACAAATGGGCTCTACATCATGCTCAGAGCTGTGAGCTCTCATGCTGTGCATCCAAGGAGATCCTTCCTTCCTCTGGAGACACCCAGCCCAGGTTCTTGGGATGGTCTGAGCCACGCTGCACTTTCCTACTTTGAAGTATGGAACCACAGAACCATTAAGGTTGGAAAAGCCCTCGAAGACCACCAAGTCCAGCCATTCCCCCAGCACTGCCAAGCCCACCATTTAACCGCGTCTCCAAGTGCCATATCTACAAGTCTGTTTAATTCCTCCTAGTCCTGCCACACCCATAGGAATATTCATGAGAAAGTTAAATTTCAGCAATTTCTGGTTTTTTTTGTTTCCCTCTCTGATTTTTCCACTATTTTCCCTCTCAAAACTGAGGACTCTTTCAGGGAAGGAAGAAAACAGCGAAGCGGAGACAAGCTTTTCCATTTTCATTGACATTTATCCTGGGAACAGATAAAGAACAGAAAAAAACACACAGAGGAACCCGAAGCCATGTTTTTATTGCAAGGTCGGTACAAGCTGTTCTCAAAGAAGGAAAAAAAAAAAGGAAAGAAATTTACAGTGATCTGGAAAATTATTCCTCACACCCACAGGTCCAACAGCTTCGACCGTGATGTGGGCAGAGCAGGGAGAAACCCTCCATGTATGTTTTTGAGAGGGGCTGGGGGTCCCAGGGAGCTGTTTGGAGGTTGCAGCATTCCCATCACATCCCCACGCCAGGGAGATGCTGTCACCAGTGCCCACCCATCCCATACCAGAGCCATCTGGGTTTGGTGCTGCTAGCTGGAAAGGTGCTGGAGCTCTGCAACTGTTCTGGCAGGGCCAGATAATCTGGTAGGATCCAGCTGGCCTGACTTGGATGGAGCTCCTGAACACTTGTGAGATATTGAAATGGTTACTTAACATTAACATTTTGACTTTGCACTTTAATTCAGGCAGAGGCATCTCCCTTATAACTTTAATAACCGATTATAACCCCAGGAAGGGGTTTGGGAGGCCTGAGGGGGCAAGGGCTTTCCCATGATTTGGAAATGGGGTTTGAAGAGAGAAGGGGAAAGAGGGAGAAAGGCAAGGATGGTGAGGGGGAAAGAAGAGCTAAAGGAGAGGAAAGGGGAAGGGGAAGAGGAAGGGAAAAGGGAAGGGGAAAGGAAAAGGGAAGGGGAAAGAAGGGGCAAGAAAGAGGAAGAAAGGGAAAGAAGAGGAAAAAAGGAAATGGGAGAGAGGGAACGAGACGAGGAAGGATGGGAAGTGGAAGGATGGGGAAGGGGAAGTGGAAGGGTGACAGATCTGAGTCAGGCACCATTGCAAGCTGGTCCCAGCAGACCCCCAGAGCCCCCCCACCTGCAGCCCCCTCTGCCCGCAGGCCCCTGGGATTGACAGGGCAGCAGGAGGGTGGCTGGTGCCAGCTCCTGTGGCCCCATCCAGCACTTGTCACTGAACCTGCCCTCCGGCCTCTCCCGGCGTCCCCTCTGCCTGGTCACATCTGTCAGCCGGGTGCAGGAGAGGACAGGGACCCGCCGGCTCCATCGCACTCAGGACGTCACACGGGTGACCTTGCCCAGTGCTGAGCCAGGGGATGAGGCACTCATGGCCAGTACTGGGCCTGGGGGCACCTTCTGTTCCCCCTCTCCAACCTCTGTTTTCATTGCCCCTTCAATGCTTCCCACCTCCGACAGTTCGATACATCCCTGAAACCAAAGTCTGGAGCAATGCCCACACGATGCCATTCCCTAGGTGGCAGCATCTGTCCCGTGGGTGACAGCCCTGCTCCCCACCATGCTCCAGGGCTTCTTGGGGTGGAGAAAAGCAGGGACGAGGTTTCCAGGGGTGATGGGGGGGACTCAGCGCTCCTTTGGGTGGCATAAGTGGCTTGTAGCATCCCTGTCTCCCCTCCCAGGTTGGGGCTCAGCTCTGCACTCTGACCTGCAAACAAGCTCTCGGGTATTTCTTCCCAGCAGGATAAGGCAGTGAATTCCCTGTGGAAGCAATCTCCTGGAACCCCACAGTTTAATGACCACAGAGCTTGGAGCAGAGACATGGATATGCCACATGTCCTGCGGGCCAAGCACCCATCCCCAACCCAGCCCTGCACCCAGATACACCAGACCCAGGGTCACACAGCTCAGCAAACTGGGGGACCCCCTTTTAAAGCAATACGGTCCTTTCCCAGAAGGACAGGGTGTTGGTTGGGATAACCCCATCCCCTGGTCATCCCACCACAGCCATGCCAGCCCACAAGGGGCATTCTGTGAGGGCACCCCGTTCCCACAGTGCCTCCACTGCCACCCTCCAACCCCTTGGGCATACCCAGCCCTCGGGGTCTGGCCTTCGGGGGCAGCATCCCGCGGCAGGGCTGAGGGTGTTGGTGTTCACCCAACACCTGCAGCATCAGGCGCAGTGCAGCACAAAGGTTCATCCCCAGAGGGGGACCGCGGGGACACGCGGCGTGGCACATGGGGCTGGCACGCTGCCGCCCCGGCTGCTGGCTGCCAGGTAGCCATGGAAACCTCCCGGCAGGATGCTGCTCCAATAAATAGCCAATTTGATGTGATTCTCCTCAAAGAGCTTTTTTTTTTTTTCCCCCCTATATTTTTTTATATATAAAGTCCCAGCAATTTTCTAGGTTTACCTTTGCCTTTACTTTTTATTATTTTCCCTTTATTTTATTGATCTCCTTTATTTTGTTGTTTCTCTTTTTTTTATGTAATTTTTTTTCCTTTGATTCAAGGCCTGAGCTCTGTGAACACTCAAGATTGGGACTTGCCATCTTCCGTGTCTTTAGTGAGCTGGAGCTTGTTGCTATTTCAGCGGCAGCACCCAGGGAAGTGGGGTAACATCATTTGGGGGGTGCAGGGCCATGTGTGCATAGAGCTGCTGCTCATCTGGGCATGTATTTAGGTGGGATAAATACACGTGTGTGCACCTGGGCATGTGTGCATGTGTTTGGATGCATGGAATTGCAGATCCGGACACGCCATGTCAGTGGAAGCATCCAGGATGCTCACGCACACATGCGTGTCATGGGAGTCACAGCCCAGCATGGGCTCCTCAGAAGTCTCCCAGGGAGTGGAACAAGGGGAAACTGAGAGTTTGGAGTCCTGGTGACCCACAGCCAGATGCTTTCTGAGATTCATTCTCCACGAGTGGATGGGCAGAGCTGTGCCTACTCCTCTGCAGCTGCACCCCAAGTCTGGTGCATCTGGGTGTAGGGCTGGGTTGGGGAGGGGTGCCCAGCCTGCAGGACACGTGGCACATCCACATCCCTGCTTGGAGCACTGCTCATTAAACCATGAGGCTCCAGGAAATTGATACTAGAGGGATTTCACTGCCTTATCCCACAGAAGAAACAGCTGGAAACGACCCTTCTACAGCCCAGGAGAACACCAAGTACCCCCACCATCCCTGAAAACCTCATTCCTCTTTCTGCTCATCCTAAGAAAACTTGGAGAGCAAAGGGAAGCGGGGCTGTACCCCAGGGCACATGCAGCAGCTAGCATGATGCCCAGTCAGCGATTCTGTATATCTGCACACATCTCCCTGGGGATCCTATCCTGCTTCCTCAGCTCCATGCCCAGTCCCAAACAGGGATGCAGCAGGGATATCTCTGGGCTGACAACCCAGGAGCATCACGGCTCCAGTGTTAACGAAGAGATTGAAAGCTCTGTTATTTTTAAATAAATGCAAATTAATGTCTGCTTAATGGAGAAAGACAAACCCAGCTCCCCCTCAGAGCCAGTGCTATGACAGAAGTGGAAGAACAGCCATCAGCCCGAGCATCCTTCCTCCAGTGCCAGATTCCAGTGCTTTGGGATGCAGTGACACCCCTGGCCTCTGCTGAGCAGCTGCTTATGCCCACTGGGGAAGTTCTCCCCGAATGGGAAAATCCTGATCTGGCTCCTGCCTCTGCCACCCATCACCACCTGGCTTTGGTCATGTCTCCTTGCCCAGCTCTGGCCATGCCAAATACATCCTCCATTGCCCCCAGATGCCGAGCCCCAAATGCCCATCACCCTCACTATCAGCATCCCATGGAACTTGGAAGAGGCAGATCCCCCATCCCACAGGACCCTCCTGGACAGAACCTGCCTCTGCACCCTTTTCTCCCCCCTCTACCAGCCTGACATTTATTTAGCTATTTAAATTTCCTTTATTTTTCTTATTAAGCCAGAGTGGCGAGTGGGCGGCTGCCAGGGAGGGAGCAGGTGGAGCAGGGAGAGCACTGGCAGGGATAAAAGACTTCAAGCAGCTGCACCTTTCCTCTGTCCCACCACTTTCTGCTCTTAAAACCCTCCCAGGGGCTCTTCTCTCCCTTCCTCACCATCCAGAGCCCCTTCCCACTGCTCTGGCAGGCTCGAATTGGAGGGGTGGTCACCTGTGTCAGTTTGAGGAGCAGCAGGTTTCCCCAAATCCTTACCCAGCCTAAGCCCATTTTCTGGATAGATAAACTGATAGCAGAGGGAGCATCTGAAGTGGAGTGGCAACCACACACATAGATGGGGAAAAGGCAGGAGGAAAGGAAAAGCAAAAAATAATGGGAGAAAGGCTGGGAAAATCCAGTGACAGTTTAATGGAGCCGTTGATAGAATAATGACTGGTTTGAAGTCTGCTAGAGTGTGGCTGCTCTCTGTTAAACGTGGGAGCTGATAATCTGCTGAGTTCATTACTGAGGGGGTGTGCAGGGGTAGAAGCCACTTGGTGGGATGTGGAGTAGGGGTCTGAGCTGGTGTAGGTGCAGATGCATGGGAGGACCCATGGGGACAACCCATAGTGGTGCCGTAGAGCAGCTGCGGCATCACACCAGGCTGCCCAGGCCTTACCTAGCTCCTGAGGGTACCCAAGATGAGAAGGGTGAGTGTGGGGTGTCCCACTCATAAGAGGCAACACGCAGGGAAGGCAGTATCCAGGAATGGCAGCTCCCCAGGAATGGCAGCACGATACCATGACTCAAGCCTGGCATTCACCTAATCCATGAGTCCAGCACACAAGGTCACTGATGCTCCCACCACCACCAGACCATGGGTAAGGACATGGACAGTGCCATGTGCCAAGGGCTCTGGCACCCCAGAAAGAGGCACTGGGTCCCAGCGGAGGGACCAGAAGACACTCTCACGTGCCCAACCCCCCCTCCCCCCACAATGCTGGGGTTTATTAAGTTGTTTGTAAATGTCTCTGCAATTAATCACTTGCCGGTGTGGGGTGTCACATGGTGCTCGCCTCCTCAGTGCTATGTATAGCAGGAGCTGGAGAGCGGCCCCATCCATCCTGCTCTGGAGTGACAGGCTCCTGGCTGGATTCATCCCTCCGCAGGGCAACACTGCACCAGCTTGGTGCAGCAGTGGTGCTGGTGCTGCAGAGCGTCCTGGCCCCCTCCTGCCTTCTCTGGGCTGGAGGACATCAGGGCAGGGGATCCCTAGTGTCCCTATTGCTTCCTGGCTCACCTCAAACAGGTTGTCAGCAGTTCCCTGCCCCTCCCTTCCCCAAAAAGCCAGGATGGAAGTGAATGGATCCCCAAGTCTCATGCCTGTGGGATCCAGGGAGTTCCCAGCACCACCGCTACATCCTAGCACCCCCTGCCCAGTCCCAGATCCACTCAGGTGGGCCACCAGTAGCTCCCTGTCCATCTCTTCCACCAAGGATGGAGATGGGGGGAACATCAGACCTCATGCTCATGGGATCCAGAAGGGTTTCAGCATCCTCCTGCCGCACCCACACTCAGCTCCCCTGTCCTTTAGGGCATGCAGGGGGGAAGACCCAGCCCTGGATGGAAGCCTGGATAGTTGGGAGGCAGGAAGAGCTTGCTCCTTGGGGAGAACAGGGCAAAGCGAGCAGAGCAGAGCAGGGCATGCCTGGTGGTGAAAGAGTGGGAAGGAAGACGATAGAGGGACAATTGACAGAGGGATAGGTATGCTGCTGAGGGGGATGGATGGTGGGATAGGGGGAGGGAGAGGATGGATAAGTGGATAGATGGATTAGTATCTGAACAAAGCTGAGCACTAATGGTATTTCATGGCACATCCCTGGGGTTTGGGGCCAGGCACTTCTCCCTGCCCACAGAGCCCTGTGCACCAGAAGCCCCATGGGACTGCCTGGCACAGCAAAAGGGAAGAGGAGTCACAGAGCCAGGGATGGTGGAGGCTCTTCTCTGCTCCCCAATATCCAGATTCTCACCCTGGCACAGAAATGACGGACCTGAGCCACACACTAATGTAGCTGAGCCTTGAGGGGTGCTGGTTTCAGGGGGCAGTGGGGTCACAGGTGCCTCCCCTGTTTCCCTCTGCGTGGCTCCTCCACCCCTTCCAGCACTGCAGGTGACACCACCAGTGCCACCACAATCCCACACCCTGGCAGAGCCTGCGAGTGACTGACAGCCCTCGTGCTCCCACGCATGACTCACCGACAGCCCCCGGGGAGGGGGACTCAGCGTGAGGAGCGGGTGGGGGGACACCTCCACCCAGGGCTGCTGAAGGCAACTCAGCAGGGAGAGATGCTCCCAGCCCCCTGCATCCATCCATCCCCATATCTCTGCATCCCTAGGGACCAGCATCCCTGCATACCTGTATCTCCACACCCCCAGGTGGAGCTTGAAGATCAAGTTACAAGGTTTGGGCACTGGCAGGCAGCAACAGTGCACAGCATCAGCCATGGGCTGTGGGCAGGAATTCCCAGGGCTGCCATGATCCAAGGAGGCAGCTCCCAACCTGTCTTTGAAATGCCCATTGTGCCTCATGCTGCAGGGCCCTGAGCACACCCGCACACCTGTGTTTCTCCCACCCAGCCCTGGTGACCCACGATGGCAGTGCAGCACAGATCCTGACACCAGTGTCCTGGCTGCACCAGCAACACTCAGCAATCCTGGCAGAGGATCGTGGGGCCAGGGTGCCACTGCTTTGTCCCCAAAACGGCAGCTTACGGCCTTCTCAATGGCATCACCCATCCTCGGCAAACACCCAGCAGGTGCATCCAGGGCTGTCCCTCTGCACCCACAGGGTCACCAGCTCCTGGTGCCTCCCACCCTGCGCAGCTGGCAGAGACCTGGACACCCCCACCACGCTGATAGACCTGGACACCTCTACTCCATTTCTCAAGACCTTTAATATTGTCAAGAGGCAGCAGTGGGAAGCAGGAGCTGCTCCTGCCACCTGCACCAGGAGGGATGGGAGACAGAGGCCAGGTGCACCCTCTCCCCAGTCAGGGGGGGATGCTAAGGCTCTTGTCACCCTGACCTGCCCGGTATGGAGGGGACCCTTCCCCAGGAGTGATGGGAGCATTACAATGACAATGCCTAGGGCCAGGTATGCATCTCATGGGAAGACCTGGTCCTGCATCCCATGGGAAGGGCAGCTCCCACCTGCATTGTCATTTTAGAGGAGAAAGACTTAAAAATAGGGGATGGAGGAAGAAAAGTAAAAGCCCCCGACAGCAGCCCCCAGCTGGGCTCTGCCTCTTTGCCCGGAGCTGGGAGAAGAAGTGGTGGCCAAAGGCAGGCAGGCCCCAGGCTGTGGGGTCGGGGGGCTGGGACCCCATGGGCTGCCTGGCCACGGCTCCCGAGCCCAGCTCCACTGGGGGCTGGGTGGCCTCACTGCCATCTCCACTCCCGGCTGCCCATGGATCACCGTGGTGGAAGGTGAGAGGGCCTGTTGGAGGCTCCATTGGTGGCAGGACCCCTGGCAGGTGCCAGGGTGCAGGGCTGGAGTGGGACCTCGAGGGCTGCCCCACCTGGGCATGAACCTGTGGCACAAGTGGAGAGTAAAGGGTCCATGAAGGTGAGGGAGAAGCCACTTCCATCCCACCTCCCTCCACGGAGCCATGCCATGTCCCCAAGCTGAGGTAGCAATAGGACCGACAGAGCCATCAGCTCCCAGTGCCACCAGGTCTGGGTACAGGTGTAGGCAGGGAGGACACTCACTGGCATGTCAGCTATCCAGCTCAGACGTTCCGCAGGAGCTGGGAAGAGAGGGCAGACAGGTCACCCTTCGTCCTCAGCCTCCTCTCCTCCATGTCTGGGTATCACTGGCAGGGTGGTGCCCGGGGGGACACAGGGAAAGCCCCCAGAAAGGGAAATCATGGCCCCCCAAGGTCACTGTGGTGCCAGTACCCCTCCCCATGCTGGCCCCATGGCAGGAGACACTCACCCACTGTCCCCGGGAGCCCTGGTGTGCTGGTCCCCTGTCCCAGCCCACACTAGCACATGCACCCCGCGAAGCACAGCCCACAGCAAAGCTCCGGGGGGCTTTGCTGCTGCCCCCTGTTATAAACCTGAGCCTGGGTGGGTGTCCCTGGGCAGCAAGGATGCTGCTTGCTGCCCTTGGGTGCCCACTGAGCGATACCCAACGATGCCAGTGGTGGGTTTCCCCGGCATGGCTGTGCCCCTAGGTTTATAACAGCAATGAGGGCCAGAGGGATTGTCTTGAGGGTGGTGGGATCATCTCTGTCCTACCACCAGCCCCATGGCTGGGCAGGACTCCAGCATCAGCACCCGTGTGATGGGGGGACATCCAAAATGTGACAGTCCCTGGGCAGGACAGCTGGTGCAGACAGACAGCAGGACTGGGAGCTGATTTGTGACCAGGACAGAAAACCCACCCTTGTTAGAGGAAAAATCAGGAGCATGGCAGCATCCCTTCTTCTTGCATCACATGGCTTGGGACACCCTTGGACCCAGGAGACCCCCCCCACGGGCCCCCAAAGGATCAGTGATTCCTCCCAGATCCTTCTGGGGTTACTGGAGGTAATGTGGTGCATAAGGAATGGGAGCAGGGATGAGAGCGGGGTTATTCCACTCCCCCGGTTTGGGGACCAGGACCCCCCTGGTGTGTGATGCAGGGGGGATGCAGCCCTGTGCAGAGGGCCCCCCGGTGCCCCCAGATGACTCACGGTTAGGGGGTCAGTAGCGAAAGCAGCCACACTGTTCCTCATCTCGCTCTCATTGCCCCGCAGTGGGATGAGGGAGATGTTACCCAACCTGGCATCCTGCTGAGGCCGTGTCGCCCGCATCTTGGGGCGCTCCGAGGGCCACAGGGCCCCCCCGTTCTGCAGATAGAGGGGACAGGGATGGAGACTGGAGACTTGCCCACCCCAGAACCTCTCTTTTCCCCTTGGATACCCCAAAGGGTTTCCTTGTTGGCCAAGCATCCCTCCAGGGCTGTTCCCCGGGGTGTGTCCTGCTTTTTCAGGGAGTGATCATCTGGCTGCTCCCCTTACCTGCACCTGGAGGAAGGTGGCAAACCACTCCCGCAGATCAGCCTGGGTGTCACAGCACAAGTACCTGTGGGGACACAGTGTCAGCAGCCAGAAGAGATGGTGGAGGCAGCAGGTGTCCCCTCTGACTGCTCCAGGGACACCTGCCTGCTCCAGGAACCTCAGCCACTGCTCTGCATGAGACCCTAGGGGACTGAAGGGGACAGCCACGAGGGTGCGGGTGCTCAGCCAGGCTGTGCCCACATATAAGATCCCAGCCCATGTCAGGGGGGTGGGACTGGATGGTCTTCAAGGTTCCTTCCCATCCAAATCATTTCATGGCTCTATGATTCCCCATCTCCCCCTGCCACAGCTCCAGAGAGCTGCTGCATGCTTGTCTGTCCCAGGAATGAGTTTAGTGCTCCCGTGTCGCCTTCCCTCACCATTGCTGCTTCTCATGCTTCTCGTTTTCACAGAAGACTGTAAAGCCCCAGCTGGAAGAGGGGAGTGAAAACATAAACCCCAACATCCCACATTGCCATCCTCTGTTGGCATCATCCCAACTAACTCCCACCCCAGGGACCTCCTGTCCCTGCAACCCTCCCACCCCTGTGACCCCTCATCCCTGCAAACACCCTCTGTCCTTGCAACCACCCTCTCCAGCCCCACAAACCCTTCCCCAGTCCTGCAAACCCCTTTCAGCCCCACAAACCCCCCAGCACTGCATCGCTCCTAGCCCCTCACTTTCCCCCAGCCCCACAAACCCCCCAACGACAGGGACAGAGGCAGGGTATAGCATCGGGAACAGGGCTGGGGACAGGGGCAGGGGACAGGGCTGGGCGCCCAGTCCTCACTGGTGACACCAGGCTGTCGCCGTGTCCTGCGGGGCTGCTCTGACACCTGGTGGCAGGAGGCACGGCCAGCAGGGGACGGGTCCAGCAGCCAAAACTGTCCCTGTCCTTGTCGCCATCCTCATCTCCATTCCTGTCCTCATCTTCATCCCCATCCTCATCCTGATCCCCAGGCCTGTTCCTAGCTCTGTCCCAGCCTCACAGGCCACCCCTTTGCTGCTCACCACGTCGGGGGCCGAAGCTTCTTCTTAATACCCAGGTATACCTTCAGGTTTCGGACAGGCCACTCCTTCTCTGGCTTGTGGCTCTGGGGGGACAGGGAACCAGCACCAGGTTGGTGGCTGCCAGACCTGTCCCCACCAATGTCGGGATGGGGTCCATCCTCCCGCAGGGAGGAAAACGCAGAGCCATGTGTTGACAGGGGTGAAGCCCAGGATGGAGCAGAGCAGCTGTCCCTCACCCATGGCCAGGGCCACAAGTAGAAGGAAAGGGACACAGAAGGCCTGTCCCTGAGGCACAATGCCAGTGTCCCCAGGGACAGTGACACCTGCCTTCAGAGCCAGGACCAGCACTGGCACATTGTGGCAGGGTTTCGAGAGCCTGGCACTAGACACCTGCCAAGGGAATCCCATGTCACACCCCTCCTCAGCATCAAGGCCACTACAACAGCAATGGTGGTCCCAGACCCACTCTGCCCAGAGCATATTCCTAAACGTCCCACTGACATCACAGCTTGGCGTGAGGACCCTTCCAGTGCTGGTTGTGCCTTGCTGTGCCCTGGGACCCCAGGGACCACGCTGGGGACCCTGGGGACCCCCCATCCATATTCATGTGCAAGCAGCGTTGGCTTACAAGAGCCTGATCCAATGCCCACAGGATGGGAGAAGCAGCTCAGCCCATCCCCATCCTCTCCAGCCCCTTCCCCGGACCCAGTTCTGGATGTCTGGAGTGAAGGGCAGTGGAACCCCAAAACTGGAGGGACCAGATAACTCCAGGGGCTAACGGAGAGAGATGGTAGGACTGGGGACAGCTCTGGTGATTGGCATATGCATGCTGTGGCATTGGATTTGGGATCAACCCCAGACCGGATCTGGGATCAACCCTGGACAGGCTTGTAAGGGCAGAGGACGTGGGAGCCCCTGCACCCCAGCTGAGCCCCCCAACTCCCCTCCCTACTCACGCTCTCCAAGGGGGGGCTTCGCTGCCTCAGGCTCTGTTCAACAGAGGAGAGGGGTTAAAGCAGAGGTGGGGTATCCTCCCTGCAGCCTCCCCTGTGCCCACAGGCAGGGCATGGGGAGGGAGCAGTGATGTGCCAAAGTGCAGTGTCAGATCAGGGGAACCAGGGGTGGGGAGTGGCTGTCCCAGCACAACCAGGATGCGAGCGTGCCCCTCTCCTGGCACCAACCAGGAGCTCTGAGATCTGCTTCCAAGAACTCTGGCTCTGGGAGCAGCACTTCTGGGGTCAGCCCTGGCACTGCCCACACTGCCCCTCACTGTCTGGACTGCCCACGCCATGCCAACCCCACTGCTGCCTGCACTGCCCATCGCTGCCTGCACAGCCCATCCCATGCCAGCCCCACTGATGCCTGCATTGCCTGAGTGATGCCAGCCCACGTGGGTCTCATGTCCTCAGGGATGCCCTACACAGAGTCACAGCATGGAAGGGCTGGGAGGGGAAGGGAAGTGAAGGCAGGGGCAGGGCAGGCAGCAGGCAGGGCTCACCCGCACTTCCTTGTAGAGACGCAGGCAGGAGGGGTTGAGGATGAAGTAGCGATCATGGAAGCCGGTGCTCAGTCCAAGCCCCAGCAGGTTCCTCTCCTCCCGGAATTTCATCATGCCGTGCTTGCAGTCACCCACTCTGCTGGCTGGGGGCACATGCCTGAGCGGCTCAAGCCCCCCAGGGGGGTCAGGCCCCCCCGGAAGGGCACAGGGTGCAGCCAGACCCTCGCCCATGGCAGAGGTGCTGCAGGGCTCCTAGCATTGCCTCTGTTCCCAGCACAGGCAGGGCAGGCAGGACCAGCTCCCCTACTGCAATGGCCACAGCATTCATTGCTGACCCTGTATCAGAGGGCTCCCAACCATGTGCTAACTGGTCTGGTATAGGGATCCCATACCATCCTATCCCACCCCCTTCCCCATTTCCATCCCATCTTATCATACTCCCTTCCCCATTCCCATCCCCTTCCCCATTCCCTCCACTCCATACCCCCATCCCTGCCCATCCCCATTCCAACCTATCCCTCCTGCCCCTGCCCAGACTGTGGTCTCTGCTCTCACCGAGGTAGATGAGCATGTTCTCCATGGACATCTGCTTCTTCACTACCAGGTAACTCTCTGTCCCCAGGCAGTGCAGGATGGGCAGGACTTTCTCCGAGTAATGCAAGGGCCGTTCTGTCAGGCAGGGGACAGGCAGGTCTCAGGCAGTACCCCAAGGGCCAGCTCCCTGTCCAGGGGCTGTCACACCTGTGTCCTGAGGGTCTGCCATGGTCCTGCCACTAAACTATGTCCCCAAGTGACACATCTACATGTCTTTTCAGTCCCTCCAGGGATGGTGACTCCCCCACTGCCTGGGCAGCCTGTGCCAGGGCTAGACAGCCCTTTTGGCAAAGGAACTTTCCCTAATACCCGGCCTAAATCTCCCCTGGCACAACTTGAGGTCATTCCCTCTTATCACTTGTTACCTGGGAGACCAACCTGCACGCACTGTCAGCAGGAGCTTGAAGCAACAGGCAGCAGGACCAGGATCTCATCCTGCTCATGCTGAGCTCTCTCTTACTGCTGCCTACAGGCAAGCCAGTGCTCCTCCCTTTGGTGGCTGGAGAGCCTGGACACCTTCCCCCACCAAGCTTCAGAGGCATTTGAACCCCTAAGGATGCAGATATGTCCTGGCCCAAACTCAGCCCATCTGCAATACGTGGCCATGTGCAAGCTGGATGCAGTGAGCAACTGTCCTCCTCTGAGCACCTGGAACCCACCCCAGCATTGCTTCGTGGTGTGATCCCCATGGGAGCTTTTTCATACCCATTGCTATATCCATCCCCATCTCCATCTGCATCTCTATCCCCATATCCATCCTCACTCCATCTGCATCACCATCTCCATCATCTTCATCACCTTTTCCATCCTCATTTCCATTCCACTTCCATCTCCATCTCTTGTCTTCATTCCCATCTGCATCCCCATCTCCATTCTCGTCCTCCTCACCCCTGCACCAACCTGCTTCCTCCCTCTCATTCACTTCAAAGCAGCTCCAGTAGTCCTTCTCCTTCATGACAATTTTCCTCCGGTCCAGGATCTCAAAGGTGAGCTCTTCAGCTGTCATCGTGGCTGGGATCTGAGAAGGAAGGAGGGGGCATGTTTTTATCAGCCGCTGCCCAGGGCCTATCCATCCTCACATCACAGAGGTGCTCAGCATGTGTCCCCATGGCACCATAGAGGCTTGGGCACACAACTAGGGGGGTCCTCTCCCCTCTTCACCCTCTGTGCCCTCCACCCCACCGCTCACTTTGACATGCTGCTCTGTGTCTGTCTTCTTCTCCTCCAGGTAGACGGTGCAGATGAAGTCCCCAGCTTGCTGGAAGGCAACAGAAAAGTGCTTCAACCTACAGCGTCCCATGCATGGGTGAAACTCCCCCAGCCAGCATGGACACCCCCTGCCAGGGCCATCTCCAGGAGATGCTACAGTAGGCACTGGGGGCCCCAGGTGAAGAGGTCTCCATATCCAGGACCCACCTGTGTTCCACTGGATGATGCCTCCCGCATCTTCATGATGGCCATGATTTCATTTTGCTGCTTCTTCATTTCCTGGTCATCAACCTGCCAGAGAAGCCATCAGGGCCGACCAAACCACCCTGGCTACAGGCTTGGGGTTTCCAGGGTTTGAAAAGACACTGGCAGCATCTCCAAAGCATGGAGATGTCTGCAGACAGAGCAGACCCAGTTTACTCCTCCTTCCACCTCCCCATCTCCTAGGAATGTCCAAACATTGGCCTGACCCAGGGGTGAACCTACATTAAAGATCTCCACATAGTGGTTGATGAGGTCCTCCACCACACGTCCTGCCTTGTAGTCCTTTCCATCTGTTTGGAAAAGTGTGGGCCCAAAGACGATGGCCAGGTTGTGTGTGTTCATCTGATTCTCCCCAGAGAAGCACTGGACCCTGCGGGGAACACCATTAAGATTCCTGCCCCAAATCTCCCCCAGGACCCCGAGGTTTGGCGTTGGGCACAGCTTGACCCTGAATTCCTTTCCTTTCCTTGGGGATGTCAGCCAAGGGGTGAGGGCTCTCCCATGCCCCAGAGCCCCCTAGGACCTCGCAGTGGATGGGTCGATGCCCCAAGGGGATGTGGGGAGCCCGGGCTCAGCCATGCCATACCGGAAGAGATGGTTGATGAGTGCCTTGAGCGTGGCCCGGTTCACAGGAGGGAGGGCACGCAGGAGCTGCCGGTACTCGCCAACCTTCGCCTCCTCATCCTCCAGTGCTGCCAGAGGGATATGAGGAAGAAGATGAACATGGAAGAGCACAGAAGAGCCCCACCATCCTCCCTGAAGACCCCATCTCAGACCCTCCTGTCTTACCATGGGGATGGAGCATCCCAGATTCATGGGGCCAGAGCATCCCAGCTCTGCGGGGCCCGAGTATGCCAGAGCTGGAGCATCCCAGCTCCACAAGGCTGGAGCATCTCAGCTCTGCAGGGCCGGATCACCACAGATTCATGGAGCCAGAGCCCTGAGCTCCACAGGGTTGGAGCATCCCAGAGCCAGAGCATCCCAGCTCCATGGGGCCATAGCTTGTGTTTGTTTTTCCACTGTATGCATCTATCCCCAGTGTCCAATGACCAGATCCAGAAGGGATCTGGCTGTCTGCCTTGAGCACAGCAATGCCAGAGCACAGGCCTATGCAGGGGCAGAATGGACACGCTCTACTCCCCACCCACTACTTGAGATCCTGGCACATGGGAATATATGGAGCACAGATGTGTTCCCCCAACCCACAGAGGGCACAAAGGGGCTGCACAGAACCAGGTAGCCCACCCCCTTCCTCCTGCCCCTCCCCAGCAGCCCCCAGGGCTCACCCATGGCCCACAGCCAGTGTGGGGTCCACTGCCGGGTGAAGAGCCCATCTCCGAGGTCACGGAAAAAGCGTTTGAGGGTGTTGGCCACATCATCCACATGGTGCTCGCCCTCCTTCAGACGAACACGGCGTGCATCCCGCTGCAGCGCCTCCAGCAGGCTGGTGGTCTTGGAGTTCTGCCCACTCTTACGGTAGATGCCCTCAGACGTCAGCCCTGCAACGGAGCCAGTGGGGATGAGACCCCCCACTGTTGGGGGACAGGCTCCCATCCTGGCTCACCAGCTTCTCATCAAACACCACCAGAGCATTCCATCCTGCAGGTGTTCCTGACTGGAGCCAAAGCCCTGCTACAAACAGAGCCCTCACACTGAGCTGGCACAGGCGCTCAGGGAGGGAGGGAAGCACATGTCACAGGCACATCGGGTTCTCAGCTTGCAGTGCCACATTGATGGGGTGACCCAAATGGCACACTCTGGTTCCCACCAGCATCCCAGAGTGCCGACCCGTACCGCACTGCGTGATGTAGTCAATGCACCGGTCCACCAGCAGAGGCACATCCGACTCCGTCAGCTGCTGCTCCGACAAGGTGTCCCCCGAGCTGCCTGCAGCCTTCTGGATGGCATTGACCCAGCCCAGGAAATCCAGCTTCCGCTCCCCTTGGATGTACAGCGTTCTGCCGGCATGCCTGGACTCAGCAGAGGGCCAGGCAACACCCCCAGACCCCACTGCATGTCCACAACCCTCAGGAAAGCCAGCCCTGAGGGCCTGCAGGTGGTCCAAATTAAATTTTGGGGGACCCCAGTCATGGCAGGGAGGGTAAAGACACTCCAGAACAAGGAAGGGCTTGGGCAGGGTGTAGTATTTTGCTGCGGGGAATCTTCTCCCCCTACCCTCCCCTCTTACCTCCGCCTCTCCACCAGCACCAGCACCTCGTGATCCCCCTGGATGGCTGGAAGGGAAGGCAGGGAGCCCATCACCTACAGGAACATGGGGCACCCCAGGCCCCCTAGATCCACATGATGTGGGGGGCAGTGGCAATAGGTCCAGCTCCAGCCCAAACAGAACAAGCAGGGATGGGGAAGAGGATGGAAAGAAGAACAGCTGCATCCCCTCTCATCCAAGTGACACTGAGCTCCATGGGACCAGCACCCACCAGCCTCCCACCAAAGCTGGGGAGGATTTGGAGGACACCACCTCCCTCCCAGCCAGGGGTTCCCTCCAGCGGGACAGGGGCACGCACAGAGCTCCTGCAGCTTGCGCAGCTGGAGAGGCTCCTGCCGCTGGCCATCCTCGGAGCAGACATGGAGTGTGGAGCCGGCCAGGGCAAACCAGCCCTCCTGGGCGCGCTCCAGGGTGAGACCCCCCTTGTAGTGCAGCCGGCCGAGTCGCTCGAAGTCCAGCACCAGCAGCTCCTCGGCACAGGGATGGACAAAGGACTGAGCCAGGGAGGAGAGGGATCCATCAATACCACCGTGCCTGGTTGCCACCAGCAACCACGGCCACCCCAACCCTTTCTGTCCCACCTTGGCAATGGATTTGAGCCATTCCCGGGCAGAGTCGGGGTTCTCCAGCCCAAAGAGGTAGAGTCGCTCTGCCTCCGTGTACACCTCAAACGTGCTCTCAATCCTGCGAGAGGGAGGAGAAGGGGAGCCTGGGTGCCCACGGGGGGTGGGAGCATCCTGATGCGAGGCTGCCAATGGCTCTGCCGATGGCTGATGTGGTGTGGGATCTCTCCACCATGGCCCCAGGCCCTCCAACATCCCTGTGCTGTCAGACATGCTCTGACCAGGGCCCCAGGGGCTGCACAGGATGTGCACAAGTGTTACAAAGGGGCTACAAAGGGGGTTGCAAAGATTTGGAACTGGATTGCAAAGGGATTACAAAGCAGCTGGAAAGAGGTTGCAAAACTGTACAAAAGGATTGCAAAGAAGTTCCAAATGGGCTGTAAATGGTTTACACAGGCACCTTACAAAGCCACTTGGTTCAGTGGCCATTGGTGGGGTCGGTACTGTGGTCCCCTCATGCCACTTTCCATGGGTGTCACTCCAGCAGTGTGGGCCCTGCAGGTGCAGAGGGGCTGTAGGGGTGCTCCAGGAGGGCACGGCCTTACCCATGGGTATGGGGTGGGTTGTTCACCAGGCAGACGATCTCCTCCACCCTGATCTCCCCATTGGGCACAGCGTTGCGGTCGTTCTCGTAGTAGCTGAGCACACCGTCCTGCAGCGTGCACCACCGCCGGCTGAACTCTGCGCGGCACAGGAGAATGCTCGACAGCCCCTCAGCCTCTGGCCAGCCCACAGCACCCACCAAACCAGCATGAGTGGTCCCACAGCACCCACTGGGTGCTCACCTGATGCAACACCCCCCCCCCGAACCAGACTACCACTACTGTGCTTCCTCACTGACTTTTCAATGCCTGAGGGAACAGGGAGGGTGTGATTCCCTCTCTCAAGTCTGGCTCCAAGTCCCCCAGTCCCCTTTACCCCCATTTCCCTTCCTCACAGACCCCCACATACCTTCCAGGCCCTTCCGCTCACTGACAGGCTTGGCCATGGAGGGGGTCTTGAGGAGGAAGCCACTGTGGGTGACGGAGGGCAGGGGCACGGAGTAGGGCTTCTCCTCACTGCCCACCATCTCCAGGCGTGGCAGCTCTGCGAGCAGGGAGACCAGTCTGTCATGGGGGGCTGCAACCCCCACCCCCAGCCCCATGAGGCAGCCAGGTCTCCCCCATCTTGGCACAAGACACATCCCACAAGCTGCACCCCAAGCTCCCATCATGGCTGGGGTGCAAGGAACAGCACCAGTCCCCAAATCCAGGGCTGTCTAGGAGTCAGTGGTGTCAGGCTTATCCACTGGGAGAGCATCCTGCATCCTCCATCCCCTCTGCAGCCCCTCCCTAAGCACTGAGATGGAATGGGATGGGCATAACATGGAGTCACCCCTGCCACTGAGATCCTTCCTGGGCTGTCCCAGGTTTCTGCTGCTCTGCGGGAGCAACAACGCAGAGCATTACAGCCCTGCAGCTGAAACAACAGGCCAGGGCTCTGCCACTGCCTCCCCCTCTGACCACAGTCATGTCCCCCTATCTCAGTTTTCCCACCTCACCTGACAGTTCCCCATCTCCCCCAGGGTGAGGAAGAGGTGGGGTGCAGGGACACCCCTAAAGCATGCCCAGGTCAGAGCACGGGGTGCCTAGAGCTCTAGAGATGGGGAACCCAGGAGGAGGCAGATCCCTGCTCCCCCATCCTAGCCCTGCTCCACTGGAGATTGCTGGCCCCAGCAGTACGAGCCCAGGCATTGGATTTCTCTGGCTTACCAGGGCGGCTGGAAGGCCCCACAGTTCTCCCAGACCCCTCCAGTGCTGACATGACAGGGAACAGCCGGGCCAGCCCCAAGCCTGGGTGAATTCCAACTTCCGCGGGATGGACTTGGCCACCGAGGCGGGGAGGGAGGTGACAGCTCCGGCAGGAGCTGGCTGGCCCCCCACACCTCCATCCCGCCTACCCAAGAGCTCTGAGGCCAGAGGCTCACCCTACATTAGGATGCAGACTCCATGGGAGTCATTAGCCTGCCTGGAGCCGGCTTCAGGGTGGGAGGTGGTGAGGGGGGGGGGCACATCCAGCACAATGGGAGGGGGCGCTAGAGGGTCAGCCAACCCACCCCAGAGGCAAGCTAAAGGTGGGGGCCACCCATCTGGCACATCCCCTGATGCTGTCAGGTATCTCTGCAGCCTGCCAGGATGGTGAGGGAATACTATCTCCTGTCCCTCCTGGTGTCAGCAGCACCAGCCTGCAACCCCAGGGGGCTCCAGATTGGAGTTACCAGCTAAAATGGATCCCCCAAGGGCACAGGGTGTTCCCAAAAGCTTCTCTTCCCTCTCTTGGGGTGCACAGACCGCCAGCAGTGCCAGCAGCTGGAGAGGCCCCTGCCAGGAAGCTGCTGAGCAGGACACAGAGCTGGGACTGGCTCAAAATACAGCTGTGTCCCTCAGGATGCAGCAGCAGCAGCGACTCCAGGAATGTTGTCAGTGGGTTGCAGCCCATGGTGAGGTTTCAGGGGGGTCAGCCCTTACCTGAGGTTTTGTTGTGGAGCAGGAACTCCATCTGCAGCCGCTGCCCACTCCTCTCAGCCAGCGCCAGGGGCGTGGGGCACTGGGGGTCCCCGGTGTCACAGGTCACGGACGCTCCACAGAAGAGCAGAGCCTGTGTCTCCTTCAGGTCGCTGGTGGTCACAGCCACGCACAGAGCCTGCAGCAGCACCAGGAGCGAGCAGTGAGACCGAGGAGAAGGAAGAGACACCCAGTGAGAGGTGCCAGGTGAGCACAGCGAGCTGCCAGACCTCCGGCTCCCTCCTGGCCGCCTGGGCAGGACAAAGGAGGCTCGAACTGGAACAAAAAGTTTGGAACAGGCAGCGAATCCCTCCCTTAAGGAGCCAGAGTGAAGTCATATGGCAGCGGGGCGGGACGGCGGAGCAGGGGTAGGAAAACAAACAAGCCTACATGCGAATTCCCGCGGCCGGCCGGTCCCCCGCGCCCCCAGCGCTTGTGCAAACAGCAGCGGAGCCGGGCAGGGGCGAAGCCGTGGCAGAACGGGAGGCAAAGGCCAGAGTGCCAGGATGGCATTCCCCGCTGACGCCGGGTCTGGCAGCCTGCCAGCATGTGGCACACAACTGGAGACTGGGGTGCTGGCCAGCTGCTCTGAGCAGGGTTTTCAACCTGCCCCAATGAGGGTATGCCGCCAGCACCCGCTGGCCACCATCCAGCCAAGAGCTGGACCCTAAAACAATTTCCAAGGCAGGGAGAGCTGTCTGACTGCGGGAGGCGGATTCCACACCAGACAAAGCCCTCCAGGCTGGACATGAAGCTGGTTGTACCCCAGCGCAGAGATGTCACCCAGTCCCCACAGCTGGCTTGTCCCTCCTGGAGACCTCAGACTTGGGATACACAGTGGGGACTCAGGGTGTGCAATGGGGGTTAGAGGGATACAGGGATACAGGCAGGGATACAGGGAGGGAGGGATGGTAGGTGGTCTGCTTGGGCACAGACCTCAAGCCCCAAAACAGCCCCAGTACCCCAGCTCAGCACCCAGGCAGAACCCCCAAGCGGGTGCCCAGCCCTGGGGGCCACTGACCCTGTCGAGCTCCTCCTGGTTGCCAAAGAGTGGGTGGTAGTGGCGGTACTTGCCCTCCCGGTACTTGGCGATGAGGAAGCGCCTCCTCTGCTGGCTGCTGCTGGTGGGGCCGATGGCCTCGCTGGGGGGCACGTTTGCAGCCCAAAATTGGTTGGCCATCGCATTGCCAAACTGCTGGAAGAGCTATGGGGACAAGGACAAGGAGACGTCGATGTGACTGTGCTGCTGGGGCATAGGGCATGGTTGTGCTGGAAGCAGGGTCGGGGGTGCTGCCCAGGAGAACACTGGGATGCAGGAAGAGCAGGAGTGGTAGGGGGGGAAGTGGATTATGGGTGGTGTAATGGGGAGCCTGGGTGGGCAGAGTGCAGGAGAACCACCCACTGCAGGCATGCAGCAACCCACAGCCCTCACAGCCACTGACCCTGCTTCCTGCCCCAGGAAATCACATCTGGAAAGCAGCACCCAGCTGTGGGAGGTGGGGTGGTGCTCAGCATCCTGGGGGACAGATCTAAAGGGCACTTGGTGGCCCCTCGCCATCCCACTGTCCACGCTGAGCAATGCCATTACAAGGTTTATCCCAGTCTCAGGGAGCCCCACATCACTCAACACCCACGGGGGACTCTGCCAGCACCCCCAAGCTCTGTGAGGTGAGGTGGCTGCATGCAGCGGTCAAGGGGGGCGAGGCGGGCAGGAAGCCTGGGGCTGCTGGAGGGGTTTCGGGCAGCATTCCCAGAGAAGGGAGGGGAAAGGGAGCAGCCGCAGGCAGCAGCTGGAAGTGTTTGGGAGCTCGGGGAGCAGGCAGTGCCGGAGGCGGGGTGGGACGCCAGGCAGGAATGAAGGATCTGAGCAGCATGGATGGGAAGAACGCAGACAGCCAGGCTCTGCCGGAGGGAAATGGCTGCCAGGTTAGGTCTTGGAAGGAATCCCAGCTCCCCCCTCCCACCATCCTGGCGCTGGCTGCACCGACGCATTCCTCCTCCACGCTGGCGGCCGGACTGCTCCGGGGAGTGCTCTGCTCTTGGCCCCACGCCAGTCCCACAGCATCTCCCCCCGGCCACTCTGGCGGATCCACAGCCATCTCCCACGGACACACAGACACCATCTGTCTGCGGCGCAGGTACACAGGTGCCGCCTGCCCTTGCCGGCATGCTTGGTTGGCTGCCAGGGGTCCACAGAGATGGAAAGGCTGCTGAGGGTCCCCTTCCCAGCCAAGCCACACTGTGGTGTCCCCCCAGGGGGCAGGGATCAGGCTTGAAAAGTTCTGCCATGCTCCAGCAGCCTCCAGCCCACAGCCAGTGGCTCCACCATGGGGAAGGAATTGGGTGGTGTCCTCCCAAAAGGGCTTTTTGGGGCTGGTCTGTGCCAATACCTCGATCAGTTCCTCAGTCCACACCTTTCTGTCCATCTTCAAGCTCCGAACTTTAGTAATGCCAGGGCCCAATCCCCGGTGCTCCCCTGCCAGTGAGACAAGCTGTTAGGGACCCATTTTGGGGTGGGAGAGGTCTAGGGATCTAGAGGTCTAGGGATCCCCATTAGTGGCCCCCAGGATGCAGGTACCTGCACATCTCTTGCAGATGACAACACAGAGGTTGATGGAGGCCCAGTCAGGTTTGGGGGAGCCACAGTCAGCACAGGAGCGGTTGGATTCCACTGCCCAGATCCTCTCGGCCACCTCCGAGTTGGAGAGCGCCTCAGCAATGGACTGCTGCATGGCCTCCATCCACTCCTCCTTCTCCAGCTCTGAGTCAGCGCAGAAGCTGCCAGTGGGAATAGGGGTGAGGTACAGCACAGCTGGGGGTGGGCAGCACCCCCAGCATCCCTTCCCCAGCCTAGTCTTACCTGAAGATCCTGTACGGTGTGGTGAGGTCAAAGCCCCGGCGATCCACCTCCTTAACATTCCCCACATTCATCTCAATGTAGGTGATGCCAATCCTCAGCTGATAATCCTGGTGAGCGAGGGCAGGCAAGGGGTGAAGGGGCAGCAGGGACCCCTCTGGGGCTGGGGGTGGATGGTGGGATCCAGTGCCTGGGAGCTGGGGTAACCATGTCCCTTCCCTGCCCAGCTCCTATCCCGGGGGTGCCTGGGGCACTGCAGACTGTGGGGCAGCTCTTGGCAGACCCCAAGGCTCAGAGCCAGTGGGGAGTGGGGGCTGCAGCTCAGAGGTCACCACTCTGTGGGATCTGTGCTGTCCTCATTTGAGAGGTGGCAGGCCCAGGTGCCCTGGTTCACTGCTGCTCTGGTCAGGCTGTGAGTGCAAAGGGAAGAGGAACCCCACAAAACGGCATCAGGGTCCCTCGTAGTGCCACAGTCCCCCCATCTACCCACCTCTGCATTCTTGTAGAGGAACACTTTGTCCCCAGCCACCACCACGAAAAGCTTGTGCTTAAAGCCCCGCAGCTCCAGGAAACCACTCTTATCGGCTGGCTCAGTGGCACTGTCAGTGGCCAAGGACATCGATGTCTTCTCCAGAGCTTTGCTCTTCCGCTCCTCGGCAATCTGCTGCAGGGTCCGTATCCACTCGTTACGGTCTGCTGCGGGGCCACAGGGGAGACAGGTCTGGATCAGCCTGGGGCCACAAGCCAAGAGGCCTCATCCCCTGGGCTGGGGAGGGGGAGCGGCAGGACAGCAGGGACCCCCATCGCTCACCATCACTCTCGGCCCGGAACACAAAGTTGCGGTTGTTGGTGATGACCTCAAATTTTTGGTCCCCAACGCTGGTGATGCGGGAGATGGAGGAGACGGGAATGAGCCGCTTTGAGTAGGCATCCTGGGGCAGGGAGTGGGGAGACACACTGTTCACCTCTGTGGCCTCGGTGAGACAGGGTGGTAGTCCAGGAGGCTCTGATATCCCACATCTCCTCCTGGCATCCCGCTGTGGCCGGTCCCTGGGATGCTGCCCTTGGCACAGCCACATCTCCCAGCTGGGATGCCCAGAGGAAGGTGGTCCTGCTGGGGCAGTTTCTCTGCCACCTTCTCACCCTGAACCCCTTGATCAGTCCACCCACCTTTTCACTGTCAAAATAGCGGAGGTAGTCAGCGTCAAGCTTCACCCAGCGCTTCTGGTAGATGTAGGACCTGGGAGGGAACCAGAGAGACCCACTGGAGGGGATGCCCTTGAATTCAGGACGATTCTGCTTGTGTGTTCATGCCCCAGTTGCCAAAAGCCTGGGGCCACCTCGCCATTGATCCTGCCTCATATCCCTGGCCCTCCATCCTGCACTGTGTCCCCAGCCTTCAATGTCCCCCACCCTTGATCCTGCGTCACGTCCCCAGCCCTCAATCCTGCACAGTGTCCTCAGACCCTCATGTCACTGTCGGGGACAGCAGTGGGGGGAGCTTCATGCTTTCCTCCAGGCACCAATTAAAACAGGAGTTGAGAATAAGGGATGTCCCTAAAAGCTCCCCAAAATCCCTATTTACTGCTCAAGACCTAACAGCCAGGCAGGGTTTGACCCAGGGGACACATTCCAAAAGGGGCCAGTGGCACTAGGAGCAGAGAGAGAAGCTGGGCATCTCTATCAGGTTGAGATGCCCTGCCATGCAGCCCCCTGCCAGCACTGGACCCCCAGAGCCCCATGCCGCTGGTGGGGCTGGAGGCTGGTGCAGTGGCAGGGACAGGGTGGTTGCTCAAGAGCTTGTTTGCTCAGGAAGGGTTTGGCCATGGCTGCACGTGACCCCACACTCAGCCTTTATGTAACCACCTCCAGCATCCGGCGCTGAAACCCTCAGCTCTGCCACAGGCTCTCTGCACTCCACAGGAGCTCAGCCCTGTCCCCGGGCGCAGAGACCCCCACCCTGCTCTGACTTCCCCATACTGTTCAATGCTGAGGGGTTGGGGCTCCTGGTTTTCCTTTCACTGCCTTCCTAGGCTCTGAGACCCTGCCAAGCAGTTGCCGGCGCAGCTTCCCAGGGACCTTCCAGCTGCTCTCACTTCCTCAGCAGTGCGTCCGCTCGACTGCAAACAGGGGAGCTTCCTCCTCCTCCTTCTCCTCAGTGGAAGTGCTGTCTCAGGGCTTACTCAGAGCCCAGGTTAAGCAGTCCCCAAATATCCTTTACATCTCCTGCTTGATTTTTGCCTCCCAGAGAGAGTGTGGTTCTTTGAGTGGGTTCCCTGCTGGCATGGGGGCAAGCAGGCTTCCTGTGCATATTGTGCTTGTTGTGCTCACTGGGTTCACTGGACTACCTGGGCTCCCTCTGACCCCCTGGGCTTGCTGGAGCGCACACACACCCACCCAGCACCTCCCCTGTTTTTCTCCTGCACCCCAATGGCTCTGCACCATGAGCCCTGGGGCCAGGGCTGCACACACTAGGATCTGGGGCTGGCATTGCATGGGATGGGGGCCATCACTGCCTCCTCCTGTGGCAAACACAGCAATCCCCAAACCCACAGGTCAGCTCAGACACCCCACCTCATCCCTGATAGGTTCTTTTGGGGTCACCGCTATTCCAGGGCTCACTCGGAACAAAGGGAGCTCTTTTCCCAGTGACATGGGGTCCAGGAGGAAGCTCAAGCTGCAGCCTTCTCTCCTCCTCCTCAGCCCGCTCAGTATAACCACTGGTGGCACCCACTCTGAGAAAGGCTCTTTCACCAAAAATGGGTCATTTTAACTCAAATCATGGGTTAGAAGGGAGTGGAAGGAACCCCTCATGAGGTATTTGCACCAAGGCAAACTTACACCCCCATGAGCAGGAATTACAGGAGGGAAAAGGGGGAAAAAATCACCCTTCCATGGCACACAGGGACCCTCAGCACATCACTCACCCCTGCGGTGGGTTCTTGTCCAGCCACCCTGCTCTGATGGTGGGAGACAGCGGGGCAGTGGCACTGGTGCCCTCCATGCTGTCTCTGAGTGTGCCGGGGCTGCCGCTGGGGAAGGCGTCGGGCGCAGGTGGGCGCAGGCTGGAGTCCCTGTCACTCCAGCTGCTGCTGCCACTGGGGACGAGGAGCCAAGGGAGGGGATTAAGAGCTAGCAGGTCCCGGGAGGGGCTGAGGCTCCCCCCGCCTGCTTCAGCCTCCCTGTGCCCTTCCCCGAGGCACAGGGAATGCAGCCATCAGCTGTGTGCAACCAGGAACATAGAGACAGTCCCCTCGGTGGGGTTCTGGCATGTCCCCCAGCTCCTGGGGACAGGGCACTCCCAAGACCACTCCCCCTGAGAGGGGGGATAGGGCACTCCAAGGACCACAGCCCCAACCCAGCGACGCGAAGAGCTGCTCTCTGCTCACAGACACACACATATGCTCCCCTACACAGGTCCTGCATGTGTACATGCCTGTACGTACTGTGGAGCTGCACGCGTGAGAGGGCTTGACCTGTGCACTCACCTGGCCCACACAAGTGCTCTGTGTCTGTGCTCACACACACCCCCCACACAAGCACCCCTTGGCACTTGCACACATATCCCTTACCTAAACACGCACACACACACAACACGTCACCAGCCACACACGTACACATGCATGCAGCCCCTGCACACACATCCCCAGCAGGGCACACACACACAGAACCCACATGCACACAGACACATTTCTTGTGTGTGCATCGCTGCCCACACATGTGTCCCTTGTCCAGAGCATGGCAGCCCAGCTCGTACTTGGCAGGGGACACATCAGGGTGGTCCTCACTGAGCTCGTCGTCACTGAAGAGACTGTTGAAGCGCAGGGACCGTGGTCGCCTCGTCCGAGGCTCAGCATCCTCCTGCAGGGACACACACAGGTGACACCTGGGGCCTCCTTGGTGCCCCCCTGCACCATGAGGGATGGGCAGGGGTGACACATGGGGTCCCCTTGGTGCCCCCACCTCCATGAGGGTGCAAGGGGGACTAAGGGAGAAGGGACACAATGTCATGTCACCAGCACCGGCTCGGCAGGTGCCCACAGTGCTGGGGTACCCAGGAAGGGGCATGCTGGGGCCCACAGAGGGAAGAAAGCACAGTCAGGGGAGGAGCTGAACACCAGGATGGTTATTTATAGCAGCTAAAAATGTCGGAGCTTCAAGAGAAATCTGGCATCTCCTCCTCTTTGGCCACAGTGTTCCCAAGAAAATGCAGATGGGGGGCTCCAGGTGCTCATGGGGCTCTGCAGCTGCTGGGATCCCCCAAATCCATCCATTCCCATCCCAGGGAGCACGAGGGGCAGACAGAAACTCCCAATTCAGGGTTTAAATTCAGGATGCAATGCCAGAGATGTCCACTAGCACGCACCCTGGGAACGTGAGTGCACCGAGGTCCTGCACAGCGCTGAGTGCTCCCTGGAGACTCCAGGGGACCCAGTGCGTGCTTCCTGAGGACACTGGGGTGAGACCTGGTGGGTGCTCCCCAGGAACCCTGGGCTTCCAGCATCACTGTAAGACCTGGTGGGTACTTCCCAAGCACACTGAAGGACCCAGTGCGTGCTCCTTAGGGACTCTGGGGTTCCAGCTCCCATGGGAGACCCAGTGGGTGCTCCCTAGGGACTTATGGGAGACCCAGTGCGTGTTTGGCAAGGCACAACCCCCTCTCCAGTCACTGCCAACATGTTTCTCCAGCCCTAACCGGTATCTCTGGAGCATCCCAGGGCCAGCACCTCTTCTCGAGGACAGTCACTGGCTCCTGCCCACCTCCCCCCGCATGGTGGGACCAACCTTGGCCATCTCCCCCACGGCTCTGGCTAATTCCTCCTCCCAGGGTGAGTCCTCATAGTCTGAGTCATCTGACAAAGGAAAAGGAAGATGCTGGGAATCAGCTGGGGTGGAGCAAGGGGTCCCATCCCTCCCTGCCACCCCAGAGACTTCAGGGAGGATGAGGATGCCAGCACAGCTGGGCTGGCTTCCCCCTTGCTTTGCCCTTGGCAAACAAAACACTCCATCCCTGTGACAACAAGGGTTTTATCAAGGAGTTTGGGGGAGAGCTGAAAAAGGACAAAGTCCCACTAGTGGCACCTCCCAGCACTGTCACGACCCTCCTGGCCTTGCTGGGAAGGGACTTAGTGCCACCAGCACCATGGCTTTGTCCAGGCTCTTGTGCCTCTGCCTGAGAGCTCTTGCAGCTGGGGGGGCCCCAGGGGCTTCTTCTACATCTTGTTTTCCAGGGCGGATTCCCTTCCCTCCTCCACTGTTCCTTATCAGCTCCTGGGCTTGTGCACCCACGGAAATGAGATCCCGGAGGAGGATGGAAGTGAGGAGATAGTTCCTCCTCACCCAGTACCCACCGCAACAGGAATCCTGGCCAGGATTGTAACCCTGCAGGGAACAAGTGGCCCTAGATAGTCTGGCCCTGGTAGACACCCACTCCCAAATCCCACAGAGAACCTGGAGCAGATTCTTCCTAAAATCCCAACCCAGATGAGGCTGTTTGGGCCCTGGCAGCAGGTTGAGGATGCTCCCAGGCTGCAGGAGGTTGAGGGGTGCAGGTAGATGCTCTCCTTGGCACCAGGGATGCCCTCTGAAGATTCTGCATCCCCAACCCCTCGGGCTGGGAGCAGCTTTCCTCCCTGCACACCCCAACAAACAGATATATTCCTGTCCATGGCTTCTCCCAGCTTCTAAAACACACTGCAGGTTAAATCAGTGCCACTTCCTGCAGGGCTATTGGCCCTGACCAGGCACCCAGGGCCCTGCAGAGCTCAGCCCTTCCTCTCCTTTCCAGCTGAGCAATTCCATCTGAATTAGAGTTCAACCACAGCTACACCCCTCCATGAGGGTCAGCATCACTCCCTGCAGCTGGCTGAGCTCTGGGAACCCCCTGAGGAGAGGGCTGGGGGATGCAAAGGCACAGTCCTGGGACTCCAGAACCAGGGACATCCGAGGGGGGCCTACATTTCACTCCCCTGTTAGGTTCACTTTTCCTCCATGAATGGATGTAGGGGCTTCCAGCACCCATGGAAACATTTGCTCTCCCCTAGGAGAGGCTGAACCCAAAGCCCCTGCCCAGATCTTGCACCTCCTGAATGCCCCAGCCCAGATCTTATACTCCTTGAAACTCTCAGCCCAAATCTTGCAGCCCTGACACCTCCAGCCCTAAAAGACAAGGACAGGGATAGAGGAGAGAAGAACCCCATCAAGGACAGAGGGTCAAACCAATGGGGGAGGAAGGCACAGCACTCAAGAGATGGATGCTGATGGATGGGCAGATAGATATTCCAAGGGAAGATTTGGGACAGAGGTAGTTTGGAGGGGCCCCCTTGTACTCACCGAACTCAGGCACAAAGGGGAGGCTGGCCTTGGAGGGCAGCTCCGGTGGCTGCAGGGCTGGTGGCTTCGTGTGGGGCAAGGCGGACAGTGGGGACAGGGGGACACTCGGTGCTCTGTCAGGGATGGGAACCTCCTCTTTGGCAGGGATGCTGCAAGAGAAAGGAGGAAGCGCTGCCTTATGCCAGCCCCTGCCCTGCTTCCCAAACCCTGGTACGCCTGCAGCCATCAAAGGGGGGTCCCAGAGTGCAAGTGGAACCCCCAAAGGGACCAAAGCCCAGCACACCCAAGCCCACAAAGCAATTCTTAACAGACAACACAGCAAAGCCTTCTCTGTGCTTGGGTTATATTGCTGCTTTTCTTATCCTGGAACTATTTTCCTGGCATCCAACCTCACTTCCCTGTGTCTGCTCCGCAGCTCAGGGTCCTTATCTGGCTCCAGGACACCCCAAGCCGCCTACAGCCTTGAAGCTACATCCCGGAGCAGATTGTTTCCTCCAGTCTAAACAACGGTGGAGTCACTTCCTTGGCTCATGTGCAGGTCCCCTGAGCAGGATGGGGGTGTCCAGGGTGGCTGCTAGGGCAGCAAGAATCCCTGGAAATGGAGCTTCTTCTGAGGCAGTGAACCATGCCCCCAGCCCCAAAACCTTGACCAGCGAGGAGGGAGAGGGACCATGAGGACTGTCCTCCTGCCCACAGAGCCCCTGAGCAGCTGGGCTCAGTTGCTCTTACCTCCTGTTCCTTGCTTCCTGCCTTCCTGAGAATTGCAGATGACAGGCAACCAATAGAAACCTCTGGAGCTGTTGTGTTTTCAAGGGCAGGAAATTAAAAGGTTTCTCCAGGTCATAAAAATATGAGCACCTTTTGAGTACCCCTGAAGCCAGGCAGAGGGCAGATGTGGCAGACAGAGAGTTCCCACCCCAAGCCCTGGGTAGATGAGCCCCAGGGGACCCACACGCTGGCGCAGAAACCACCATTCCCATCCTTGCCCCACCTGCCTTCCATCACAGCCACAAGAAGGAGCAGCTGGTTAGACTAGATATTTAGAAAAAATTCTTCACTGTGAGGGTGGTGAGGCTCTGGCACAGGTTGCCCAGAGAAGCATCCCTGGAAGTGTCCAGGGCCAGGCTGGATGGGGCTTGAAGCAACCTGGGATAGTGGAAGGTGTCCCTGCTCATGGCAGGGGGTGGGACTGCATGAGCTCTAACATCCCTTCCAATCCATACCATTCTATGATTCCATGATTCCACAGACAAGGCTACTATCAGCACCCCACAGTTTATGGAGGTGGTGAACCCCAGTGCCTCCCAGCCCCATGGCTGGGGCACAAGAGCTTTCCCCAAGCTTGGGGTTGAACTCAAAAGGAAACTTCTCCCTGGCTGGAGCAGGAAGCAGGGGAAGACAGGAACGCTGGCTCTCCCTGGGTCAGCCTGACCTCATTTCTCAGCAGTATTTCCATGGGAACCAGCCACAACCATCCATACATTAGGGAATGCTGGCAGGGAAGGAGAGGAGCGTGGGCAGGGGAGTGTGGGCAGAGGAGCCCAACAGCATTGCTCCCAACACAGTCAGGCAGCAGCTGCTAGGGCACCCAGAAGTGTGGGGACCCAGGGACATGGATGTCACACTGAACAAGCCAATGAGCCCCTGGCAAGAGCCTGGCTGGGGTCTGCATCTGTGCAGCCCCTGCACAGGGGCTGGAAGACTGCAGCGTGAGCCCCACGGCCAGCAGGGTGACAAGCCACAGGCGAGAACAACCTCCAACTCCTGGTCGGGGATATCTCAGGAGGGTTTCTGGCCAAGCCCCAGTCCTGCCACCCCAGGAACCCACAGGATGCACACCCACAGAGCCCAGGCACAGATAACACCCCAGTTCTCCAAAACGGCCTCCCCACTGGTCTGCCCTCTTTCAATGTCATTCTCTGCTGCTGTAGCATCCCTGGGCTTCATGCCCCCCGTGGCTCCATGAGGCAGTGTAGATGCCCCATCAACCCTCCATGCCCTGACCCCTCATGCAGCCATGCCCATGTTCATCCTGCTCCAGGGAGGGTCTGGCTGATGCCACGTCTGCCATTAGAGAAGTGGCAACCGGCACCTTATCTGTTGTCCCTTATCTGAGTCTCTTTCCCCAAGGGGGGCAGTGGGAGGGACTGCTCTTCCACAGGCAGACCAAACACCACACCACCCCAAAGCCGAATCTCTACCCAAGCCACCACCCCTGCACAGCTTGTCCAGCCCTCCAAGAAGCAGTCTTCTGTCATCACCTCCTTGGACATCACTCACTGCCCTTCTACAACCCCTCCCAGGGTTCAATCTTCCCCACCAGCTGCTCAGGGAGCTGCTCTGCACCCCAGACCATTCCCTGCGCATGGAGAGGGGGTGCCCTCACTGACAGCCTCACCACACAATCAGGGTGCAGACATGAGCACCTGCTGCTGCTGGGACCCCTCATGGAGTCTGTAGGTCTGAGCCATCAGTGGCCAAAACTGAAGGGCTTGCAACCCCGCTGCTGGCACAGGGAGGGGGCATCAAATCCAGACCTGGTGAGAGAGAGCTCCCAGTGTTGAACACGGCTGCTGGCATCACCCTGTAGGAGGTGGCATTGCTACATCCTGCACCCGGCAGGGCTGGGATATTCCCATCAGCCCCTGGCACAAGGATGCTCGAGGTGGCCCAGCATTTGGGGGGATGGTGAGACCCCGGAGGTGCACATGGCCCAGAGGAAACCACAACATGGTTCTGTGAACAGCTGTGAGGAAGCGCTGGGGACCACGGCAGCACAGCCGGAAACGAGGGGACCTGGGCGGGTGGTATCACCCCAGAAATGCCAGGTCTTTTGCTCTGAGTAGGCAGTGGTCCTCCAGCTGGGAGGTGCCTCCCCTGTGGGCACTCCCACCTCCACAGGGGTGTATAGTGGTGCACTGACCCCCACCCAGAGACAGGTTCTGCCAGAGCCAGACCCGGACCCATGTGTCTGCTTCACTGTTCACTAGCAAAGGGGCCAGAGCCCTACACCCGTCTGGATGCATCAAGCATCACCCTGATGCAGACAAGGTACCATCCAGTCATGGGAACCATCACCCTGATGTGGGCAACCATCGCCCCCAATATGGAAAAGCATCCCCACTGTTGCTGGACCCTGGACAGCCCAGCAATGCCCCTCCTGCCCCCAGGCCCCTCCGTGCTCACCTGCTACAGGCACTCAGGGCAGGTCCCCCCCATGGGGGCAGGGGAAGGAGGTGGGGGCCAGCAGCAGCACCCTGGGGCTGTGGAGCTACCTCAGTCCCAGCACAGGACACTGTAGTGAGGCACCCATCACCCCAGGGGACCCCAGGGAAGTGGTACCCCGAGCTCCCAGCACGTGCTGCCCCTCACGCAGAGCCAGGACCCAATGCCCGCCATACAGTGACTCACACCCTCACCCTCCTGAATGCACCCCTTGTCCATGCCAGCCATCCTGCACCACAGAACCTCCTCCACCCACAGGCATGGCCAGGCACCGGCACTGGCCAGAGAGTCATAGAATTGTGGAATAGTTTGGTTTGGAAGGGACCTTAAAGCTCATCTCATGACGTGAGCAGAGACACGTTCCACCAGCCCAGGTTGCTCCCAGCCCTGTCCAACCTGGCCTTGGACACTCCCAGGGATGGAACAGTCACAGCTTCTCTGGGCAACCTGTGCCAGGGCCTGCCCACCCTCATAGTGAAGACTTTCTTAGGATACAATAGCTCTTTATTTTTCAAATGTCCTCAAAAGAAGAACCCACCTATAACCAATATATTCCTGATCATACAATTAAAGTGACTTTTATGACAAGAATTTTTCAATTCAACTGATTAGTTTCGATCTCCCCCATATATGCATATAATACACATACAATGCATATATGCATGCACAGATATTCTCCTGTATATATTCACTAGTGCACCAAAGTATATATATATGTGAGATATATGTCACACATATATCCACACATGTATCGACATACATACACCCATCTATACACATACACATATCCGCTTCTGTTGCTACCAAGCACCAGCACATACGTGTAAATCTGTATGTTACATGTGCACGAGGGCACAGCCCTATGGCCACCCCCCTGCCCCACCCTGGCACAGCCCACAGGGCCCCACCACGGTGACCCCCAAGTCCCCCAGGTCACTGGAGCCCCCCCTGTGCCAGAGGTGCTGCTCAGCCACCAGCACCTGAGCCCGCTGGTCCTGCATGCGCCTCCCAGGGGTGCCCATCGCCCCGCCAAGTCCCCGGGGCAGCTCCAGGGGCAATGCCAGACCCACAGTTCTAATGCCCACAGCTCTAATGCCCACAGCACTAATGCCCAGCCTTTGGGGCATTGTGCCGGGGCGAGCTGTGCCTGCTGTGGGGCAGAGAGGCCCTGTCACCCGGGGCAGCAGGGCCCGGGGTGCCAGCAATGCCTGTGGGCACACAGGCCAGGGCAGGACACCCGTGGGAGCCGGCGGGGTGGTGTTCACACCGTCAGCCCTGGATCCCACCCCGAGCCCCTCCGCTGCCTGCCCTCCCTCGGCACGCCCGGCGCTGCGCCACCGGTGCCCCCTCCCTACCTGGGCAGGTGGCCCGGACCCCGTCGGGCCCCGTCGGCGGCGCCGGGAGGCCTCGGGAGGCCCGAGGAAAGCGGAGCTTCTCACCCCGGCACTTCCTGCCCTGCGGCAAAACTTCCTGAGCCGGCAGAGGAGGCAGCATGGCCGGCACCGAGCCCACGGCACGGCCGGCACCGAGCCCACGGCCCGGCCGGCACCGAGCCCACCGCACGGCCGGCGCCGAGCCCACAACATGGCCGGCACCGAGCCCACGGCCCGGCCGGCACCGAGCCCACCGCACGGCCGGCGCCGAGCCCACAACATGGCCGGCACCGAGCCCACGGCCCGGCCGGCACCGAGCCCACCGCACGGCCGGCGCCGAGCCCACAACATGGCCGGCACCGAGCCCACGGCCCGGCCGGCACCGAGCCCACCGCACGGCCGGCGCCGAGCCCACAACATGGCCGGCACCGAGCCCACGGCCCGGCCGGCACCGAGCCCACCGCACGGCCGGCGCCGAGCCCACAACATGGCCGGCACCGAGCCCACGGCCCGGCCGGCACCGAGCCCACCGCACGGCCGGCGCCGAGCCCACAACATGGCCGGCACCGAGCCCACGGCCCGGCCGGCACCGAGCCCACCGCACGGCCGGCGCCGAGCCCACAACATGGCCGGCACCGAGCCCACGGCCCGGCCGGCACCGAGCCCACCGCACGGCCGGCGCCGAGCCCACAACATGGCCGGCACCGAGCCCACGGCCCGGCCGGCACCGAGCCCACCGCACGGCCGGCGCCGAGCCCACAACATGGCCGGCACCGAGCCCACGGCCCGGCCGGCACCGAGCCCACCGCACGGCCGGCGCCGAGCCCACAACATGGCCGGCACCGAGCCCACGGCCCGGCCGGCACCGAGCCCACCGCACGGCCGGCGCCGAGCCCACAACATGGCCGGCACCGAGCCCACGGCCCGGCCGGCACCGAGCCCACCGCACGGCCGGCGCCGAGCCCACAACATGGCCGGCACCGAGCCCACGGCCCGGCCGGCACCGAGCCCACCGCACGGCCGGCACTGAGCCCACCGCACGGCCGGCACCGAGCCCACAACATGGCCTGCACCGAGCCCATGGCACGGCCAGCACCGAGCTCACAACATGGCCTGCAGGAACCCACACCATGCCAGGCACAAACCCACACCACAGCCAGTGCCACACACTGCCAAGGCTGGCACCGAACCCGCTGCAGGGCCAGCACTAAGCCCACAGCACAGCTGGCACCAAACTGGCACGGCAAGTACCAAACTCACCACAGAGCCATCACCAGAATGGCACAGCTGGCACCAAACTGGCAGCCCCTGGCCTCGCCATGCCCTGGCAGGCTCCTCACCAGAGCAGGATGGAGAGTGGCTCCAGGGGACTTTGGCGACCACCTCGGTGCAGAAATGCGGCAGGGGGACAGTCCCTGGGGTGCCAGGATGGACACTGTTGATGCAGAGCCCAAGGAGCCCCAAGGATGGGTGTTGCCCACCCCATGGGCTGCCAACCCCCCCAGCATCAGCTGCCTGAGCCTCCTTCCTGGCTCAGCATCCCAGACTGCTCCCTGCTGCATCAGCACCAGGTAGGGGGCAAAGCACAGGCATGGGGGTCATCTCTGCCCATCTCACCCCAAACAGCCCACTGGGACACAGGGATGGGAAGCTGGGAGGGGGTCTCCAGCCACCAGCCCCCCCATTCTCATCCTGCCTACACAGGGGGTCCCATCCAACACCATCACTCAGGACTAACCCCACTCCACCCCCAGGAGCAGGTCTCTGCCTTCCTTCAGGGATCAGCTGGACACTCCAGCTCCAGCAACATGTCCCTTGGAGGGCTGGGGGGTCCAGGGGTGCTGGAGAGGTTGGGTGGGGCTCCCTAGTGGGGGCCACACAGCCTTGCTAACATTCCCCCACCTTGCCCCAGGAGGGTGCTGGCACCCAGGGGCTCCTCTGCCTGCTCCAAACTCCACTCCCAGCACCCACTTCACACCTGCCTGAGGCTTTGCAGCATTTGGGGCTGCACTGGAGGGGTGGAACATCAAGGAAGGGCTGCAAGCACTGGTGTCCCCAACCCCCAGCCTGCTCCCATGTCATCCAGCCACCACAGCAGCAGCAGCAGCTTGCCCCCTGCTCCCTCCACCTTCCCCCATGCTGCGGTTCACTTCCTTATACCCACCACTGTGACAAGTTCCTCAGGCCTCAGCACTGCTTACACTGCAGGCAGGGGCAAGGCAGAGCTCTGCATTGCTGGGGGGACTGAACCCTAGCCCGAGTACCAGGGTAACTGGGCTGATTGGGGTGGCCACATCCAGCTGCAGCCAAAATAAATATCTCCCCTGAGCTGGTACCCCCAGGAAATGTGGGGTCTGGGGCAGGGGTACACCCAGGGGATGTACTGAGGTTGGAGGGAGGGTTGGTACCCTCACAGGACGTGCTCTGGCTGGGGGAACTGGAGTTAGCCCCAGGAAATGTGCTGGGGTCTGGGGAAGGCATGGGTACCCCGAGCCACCCATGTCATGACAACATGAACCCGTCTGAGGGTTCCACCGGCATCACAGCAGCCCCCTAGAGGGACTCAGCTCCTTGGGGCACCCCCAGGCCCACCCCTCTGCCACCCCCTTACCTCCTCTGGGACATGGCCCTGGGGGGGAGCATGGGTGGGCAGTCAGGCAGTGGTGGGCCCTTCAGGGACTGGCACTTGGCTTCCAGTGTGTGCCGCTTGACTGGCAGTGGTGGCAGTTGGGGTCTAGTCCTGCTTTCAGCCACGGGCATCTCCACACAGGCTGGCAGTAAGGGGTCCTCCGGGGCTGGGAGGTGGCTGCGGGGCACAGGGAGGGGCTCGGGACTGCCCTCCGACAGCGATGGGGAGAACTTGAGTGGGGGCCGGCAGCCCACCCTGGGTGGGATGGGTGGGGGCAGCTGAGTGAAGCTCGCAGCCCGCTCTGGCTCCTGCAGCAGGGTCCCAGCGAACGCTGGCGGGGACCGGGGCTCCGGCTGCGCTGGCCCCGTCGCAGTGCTCAGGCGGAAGATGTGGCGTTTCATGGGGACAGGTTTACAGGTGGGGGACTGGTGGCTCCCGACGGGCAGCGGGGCCTCAGCAAAGGCTTTCTGCAGCCCCAGGAGGATGCGGCGGCGGTGGCCGGGCAGCAGCACCCCGAGGCGGGTGAGCCCCTCATCCGTCAGCGTCCGGCAGTCCCACACCGACCACAGGTTGCTTTGCTGGAAGGTCTCCACATACTGGTCAAGGTGGAGGGCAGCCAGCCAGGCGTCCACTGGCAGAGATCTCTCCTCCTCCATGGCAGGGGACTGGCCACAGAGACCCTGTGCCACTCAGTGCATCTCCTGTGCCTGGCAAGGTTCAGGATGGCATCAGAACCTGGGGATGGAGACAATGGGGTCAGGGGCAGTCCCAAAACAAGCACCAGCTGAAGCCCTGGGGCCCAAAACCAACATTCCTGGTGAAGCTACCTAGTTTTCCTAGGGTCTCCAACGACCCTGTGCCCCCAGGACCACCCAGTCCTGAACTGGAGGCTGCAGAGGTGTGGGAATGTTGGAGGGTCCCTGTTTAGGTGACAAAACATAGAGGCCATCCCCACTGAGCCTCACAGATGATGGCACCATAGGGCCCCAGCATGCTCCTGGAGGGGTGACATGTGACTGGGGGGCCAGAGCCGTGCTGGCAGTCCCACAGTGGCCATGAAGCTCCCCCAGCCAGACCGCAGAGCAAGAAGGAGCCAGCAGAACACCCTGGGACACAGCTGTGACAGTGCAGTGGGATGTCCCCAGCACCTGGTAGAGAATATGCCTGATTCGAGGGCAGGGGGGCTGTTGGCTGTACCCCCAGGGTTGCAACACCCCCAGTTTACAGCAGCAAGCTAGGATGGAGTGACATGGACAGTGGATCCAGGAGGCCGTACCTCTCCAATGCCAGCCCTTTGCCTGGCAGTGGGGTGCTGAACGGAGCCTCTGTCCCCTCTCCCGGGCTGTCCCCACCCCGGCAGTGCCATGGTGCTGCCACTGGAACCACCAAACCCCACCAAATCCCTCCTCGCAGACCGTGTGCCCACTATGGCATAGCTCCTGGTGCTGGAGCCCTGGCTGTCCTTGGCATTGCTCCAGATGGCACCCTGGCCTGATGGCAGAATATCTGTGCAGCAGTTTGGGGTGCACCCACCTAGTAGAGCACCCTTGTGGCACCCAGGTCTTGGGACACAGGGACTTGCTTGGTCTGCCAGCTCCTGCAGCAGGGCCCTCATCCCACACTGTAGCTGCCAGCAGGGCCAACCCCTGTTATCCCACCAAGCAGCAGGTGGGATACTTTGCCCTTCGCACCCACTGGCAGCATGGTCCCAGTAGTCCCTGACTCCAGGAGGGAGGCAAACCCCAGCCGTGCCAGCATATGCAGCACTGACGGTGACCCTGACACTATCTTATTTTGGGTTTGCTGGAGGATATTTTAGACCTGCTAAGGAGCTGGAGGATTTCCTGAGCTGTAAATAGGCCAGTCTGATTTGCCGTCAGAATCACATTTTCTGTGACTCAGGCAGGTCCCAGCCCCCAGCAGCATTGTGGTTTTGGTGCAAAGTGCACAGCTGAGTAAAGCTCCTCCTGACCCAGCGCTAAATGGACACTGATGAGCCTCTGGCACAATGGGGTTCCCACAGCCAGTGATCCCCACACCTCCAGACACCGGCATCCCAGTGCTGCCAGGATCCAGTGGCAGTGCCACTTCCCTGGCACCTCCTGGCACAGCTTGGCTCTGCGTCAGGCTGCAGAAGGTCCTGTGCAAGGGCCAAGTGTCCAAGGAAGGAGCAACAGGGACCCCAGGGCTGGATGACCCCTGGGGCTCCTCACTGGCAGCACCGGAGAAACTAGCAGCATCTAAGACCTTCCCACTGGTACCAGTAATCCCAAACAATAGCAAAAAATCCCTGAATCAGGATAAAATTCCCTCTCCCACCTCCACACCTAAAAACCACTCATCTATTATTGAAAATGAGCAAGTGATGGTGCTGGGTGACATTGCTGTCACGAGATTCCAGTGACACCAGCACAGGCAGGCTCAACCACAGCTGGGCACTGCCTGCATGGGCAAAACACCATGGAGAAATAAAGGGAAGCACAGTGACGCCAGTATGGCGCTCCCACACATGTCCCCTCCTGGCCAGAGCTGAGGAGTCATCAGCAGTGTCACCTGTTGTCAGGGGTGCCAGCATCCCTGGCCCTCTGCCAGGACATCCACACAGTGGTAGGACAGAGCAATGAGGAAGGACCAGCTGCACCAGCGCTCACCACCAGCACCGTCTCAGCACCATCCGTGGTGGCCGAGGGCCGCCTTTCTGCTCACCAGGTATGGGGACAAAACTCCTCTGAGGGACCTGCGGGGTCCCTGCTGTGCTGTGCTGGCAGCCCAACCTCACACTCCCGCCCTTTGCCCTGACCAGTAAATCATTCATCAAGCCCTCACTGGGTTCCCTCCTCTAGTCATTAATTATTTAATCTCTGTCCTAAACAAGATGAGGATATTCCAGAAGAAAAAACAACCCAGGAAGATGTGTAACCTAGCCAGCTGCTGGGGATTAGGGAGTCACCCCAGCCAGGGCCCCAGCCCAAATCCCAACTGTGCTGACCCACTGCATTCCTCTCTGGGATTAGGCAAAACCACAGGGGCTGTTTTGTAAGGGACTTAAAGGTTCGGACAAGTGGCATAATGAGGTGAAGGTGAGATCTGCCACCACCCTGGCACTGTGGCACCATCACTCCAGGAGGATGAGCTAGGTTGCCAAAAAACACTGGGTCCAGACCCCTCAGCCCCATCCCAAACCCACACAGCTCTCACTCTCCCACTGCTGGGAATGAAGGATCTGAGGGTGCCTGGAGCTGGGCTCTGCTATCTGGACCAGGAGGTTCAGTGAGCCCTTCTGCCCGCAAGCTTTGGTGCAGGCTGCTTTTCCACAGACATTGCCAGCTGCCCCAGCCCACCTCAGATGCCCTCAGCTCAACAGAGAGCTCGGGATTCACCTCTTCCCCCAGTATAGCTGCGCATCCCCGCACAGGCAGGAGCCCCCCATGCCATGGGGGACATGCCCACCCTTCACCCACGCATCCCACTGCTCTCAAGGAGATGAGTTTTCTAACCCACAGGTGGAGCGCTAATGAGGGTCAGACCCCTTAGATTAACAAATTGTGTATGTCACAGGGAGAGTATGGGCTCTGACTGGGGTGACAGGCAAGCACACTCCCTTCATTGGCTTCAGTAAAGCATAACCACTGCAGAGATGACCTCAGGCAGTGCCCACACCCCCAGGTGATCAACGTTACCTCTAACGAGGTGGTGGGGATCCAGTAGTTCGATGAGGGCCGTCAGTATTTCAGTGGCAGAGCTGCACCGAGTGATTCCAGCAAAAGCACCTGAGCACCAGGTAGCCAAGTGGTGGTTTGTCCACAGCTCTTCCCTGCCTGCCCATTTGATGGCACGCAGGATAGTGGCCATGAGCCAGGGAGATCCACCAGAGGAGCCAGTTGGGTGTCTGGCACCCTCTTGATGGATCTAGTTCCCATTGCAGTTTCTCCTTCAGTGCAGGCAAACCCTGCCTGCACCCCATGTTCCCCTTCCCCAGACCCCTAAACTTGTTAATCAAGGAGAGCTAATTACCGGCACATGGTCCCTCAGCTCAGCAGGAGGAGGTGGCCGGCATGCCTGTGGTCCGGCTGCCACAGCGGAGGTTTGCCGAGGGGTCTCTTCCTACCCCAGGACTTCCTCAAACGCCACCTCAGCGATGGGAACTTTCCGGAAAGCCAGCAGAGTTCTGAGCCGGGACGTGGTGCAATAACCGCCCTTGGCGCCGGCAGAACTGCAGGGACTCGGCTCAGCAATGCACTGACCGCAGCCACCACCCACCTCAGCCGACACCGGGGACAAGACGGCCGGACCCTGGAGCCATTCGAGCCCCAGGTGACAGCAGGATGGGGCAGGGCTGTGGGCAGGAGAGGAAGGAAGAACTGGGCAGGGTGGTCCTCAGGAAGTGAGGGCTCACCAGCACTGCAGCAGGGACCGGGCACCGAGGACAGGGCGCCCTGGGGTAGCAGGACAAGCCAAGCTCCGGCCACCAGACAGAAAGGGACGAGTGGGTGGGTGGCTGCCGTGTCCCCACCACCCCAGGACCCCTGCGGATCCCCAGGGAGGGCAGTGAGCTGTCACCCACCAGTGTCACAGTGGGCACAGGAGATAAAGCCAGGTGGTGGAGGAACCTGTGGGAACAGGGACAGCCACCAGTGGGAAGGGGGTTCCTCAACCATCAGGCTACAGCAGCACTGGGCAACCAGCCTTGCACCACAGCAATTTTTACTCTTTTCTGCCTAAATTAAGGAAAGATCCTCAGCCATGGGCTGTGGCCAGCTGAGATGGGTCCAATGTTCCCAATGTCCCTGCTGTATCTGGTGGATGAGCTTGATGTCCCTGATGTTCCCAAAAGACCCAGGAGATGGTCCCACTGGGGCTACCCCAGACACTGCCACACTTGGCAGGGAATAGAAAGCACCGCATCCTCACCCTGAAACTGCTCAACCAGAATCCTCAGCACACAGCAAACAACCAAAAGCAGAAGAACGGTCCTTGGATGACACCCAGCACTCCGCAGAGCCCCCCTCCCACCCAAACCCCTCCATACTCCACCTTAGTGGGTGTCCATCTGCATGGCAGTGCCAAAGGTTTCACCTGGGAGGGTGAAGTTTTTTCATATCCAAGATCTTCTCAGCCCAGAAAATGCAAATACTTTCAACCCTTCCCTGCCCGGTGCTGTTCAGGAATCGAGTTCAGGCTTGCAGAGCCACAATCCAGGGGTGTAAAAGATTCTCTGGAGCCTTCTCCCACTGCCGGGGGTTCCCATCTCCAGGTGGTTCATGTGGAACAGCCTGAGTGCTCCCACACACACCAATTGTGCCCAGGGGCACCAGGGTACGCCCCATCGTGGGAACTGCCCTGAGATGCCTGTGCATGGGGATGGGGAGAGTGCAGAAAGGTGGAAGGTGGCAGATGAGGGGAGGGGTGAAGAGTCAGGGACAAGGGGGCAGGAAAACTGGGAGTTCCTCATTTCCCCAAACTCCTACCTGCATTCCCCTTCTCCCCTGGAAGTAAAACCTGGGAAGGTGAAACATGCCCTGGGCTGTGGCACCAATGAACCTGAGCTCCTGGCATTTCCTCCTGGGGCATTGCTGCCTGCCTCACAAATCCAGCCAGAAATGGGCAAATCCAGCCAGAAAAGGGGCAAATTCATCTGGCAATGTTGTCACTGCCCACTGAGCCCCACGGGCACGCTCTCAGCTCCTGACACACTTTCTGGAAGCTGACAGCAAACTAGGTCAGGAAGCCAAACCCCATGTGCACAGCACTCCCACAGCAGCCCCCACATCCCAGGGTCTGGTGATGTTGTGGGGGGCCATGGCAATAGCCCAGCTGAAGGTGGAGGGTGCCCTGCCATGACAGGTCACCCTGGGGGACATGGCACCTCCTTCCCAGCACCCAACACACAGCACTGAGAGTGTGTGGGTCCCAGTTTCGTCTTCCCATAAGTAGGAAGTGAAAGTTTCATGCAGACAGGGGGGGCCACTTCTCAAGCCTCACTGCCCTCCTGCCTCCTCTTCATTCTCCTCGGGGTGCTCCAGGCAACACAGCCCCATGCTCTGGCCCTGTTCCCAGCAGCAGGGTCACACCATGCCAGGGCCACTCCCTGGGCACCCCTGGCCAACACAGCACTGCAGACAAGCCAAGCCATGGCGCACGGATGTTGCAGCAAGGACAGAGTTCCAGTTCCACATGCGCAGCACGGGTAACATTCCAGGCCTTGCCAGACAGACCAGGAAGTGGTGAGGAAGAGGAGGAAGGCAAGGCAAGCCCAGCACCAGCATCACCTGGTGTCTGGTGGTCAGTGCGGCACAGGCAATGCTGGTGGGGGTCCCAGGGCCCTGGCACAGCCACAGCTGCTGATGTTGCTTGGCGTGAACTGGGACATGCCAGGTCTCCAAAGGAAAACAAATCTACCAGCCAGGCCCTTGGGGTTCCCTTTCCCACCCCCACCATTGGTATCACCACCATGTCCCCAGTGTCCCCAAACACATCTCTCATCCTGACCGGGCAGCAGCACCTCAGCAGCAACAAGGGAATTAGGGTCGTCAGCAATGCCAGGGCCCCCTGGAGGCTGGGACTGAGCTGGGTTATACTGGGGTTGAGCTGGGGACTGCTTAGGAGAGCTGCAACATACTGGAATTGAACCTGGAGGACTGGGGCCAAGATGTGCTGGGATTGAGCTGGGGTGTCCTGGGAGTAAACTGGGATACTCTGGGGAGGAGCTGGGGTGTGCCGAGGGGGGAGCTGGAGAGTACTGGGGTTGAACTGGGGGGGTACTGGGAATGAGTTGGGGTCTGCTTGGGGGAGCTGGGGTCTGCTGAGGGGGAACTAGGAAATAACTGGGTTTAAACTGGCATCCACTGGGATTGAGCTGGGGGTGAGCTGGAATCTTCTGGGGGGAAATCTGAAGTACACTGGAATTAAGCCAGGGTGAGTTGCAGTCTGCTGGGGGTTAACTGGGATCTGCTGGGGGGAAGCTGGAGCATACTGGAATTGAGCTGGGGAGTACTGGGGATGATCTGGGGTATACCGGGGTCGATCTGGGACACGCCGGGGGCACAAGTGCCGCAGACGGGGGGAGGCACAGCCCTGTCATGGCTGAGCAGGAGAACGACCCACGCTCCCCCCAAGCCCCAGCAGCTCCCAATCCCCCCAGTGCCTCCCCCAGCACCGTCTGCCCAGGGACCTACAGCAGCACGTGGCGAGCACAAGCCCCCCATGAGAGAAGCTGCGGCTGAGGATGTGGGGTGCCCGCGCCACGCTGGTTTGCCCCTCCAGCCCCCCAGAGCCCCCCAGAGCCCACCGAGTACCTCCGTGCGGCGGCGGCGGCGGCTCCCGGAGGATGCTGGGGCGCTTCCCGGGGCGGGGGCACCCAGGGCCCCCCCTGCCAAGCCCGGGCTTGTTCCCGCACGGAGCTTTGGCTGCCTCATGGAAACAGGGTTTGAGGGGAAAACCGCTGGGACGTTCCCAAAAAAAAATAGTAAAAGGATTGCGGGGGCGGGTTTCCCTCCCCACCCAATTCCCAAGGTCTCGGCGGGGGTTCAGAAGGAGAGTGGGAGGGTTTGGTGGCACAGGGGGTATGTGGGGTGCCCGAGGCCAGCCCTCACAGCCGCCCAGCCTCGGACAATGGTCCTTTCATGCCGGCTCGGGGACCGGGACACGCTGGCTGCCTGCTCCGGGGGAAAGGGCCCCCCCTCGGCCCTCGCCCACGCAAGGCCACAGGCAGGAGGGCTGTGGCTCAGCCCCACCATCTGGGGATGGTGCTCTGCAGGGTTCAGCTTTGGGGCCAGCGCCAGGTATCCCAAAAACTGCCTCTGCTGCCTGCATCCCCCTTATGCACAAAATTCCCACTCACACGATCCATCGCATCCCACCGCTCTCCCATCTCACTCCCCAGATCCACACCACACCTCCGCTCTCTCACCCTGCTCCCCAGGACCATCACATCACCATGCTGTTTTCCCTTCCTGATTCCCAGATCGCATCCACTTGATCTCCTATCCCACTCCCTGGACCACCAGAGTCATTCTGGTGGCATCCCCCTCTGGTGGGATCCCCTCCCAAAGCCTTTAGGGGAGGATAAGGGTGCCATGGCCTTACCCAGGTCAGGGGGTGTCACACAACCAAGTGCACTCCGAGATCCATGGGGCCACTGGCTCATCCGTGTGGGGCTGAGCCCTTCCCAGCAGCATTTTGGAGATCATCCATGTCAGCAGCCCAAGGAAGTCCCCAGCACAGCCCCAAGATCCATGTCCCCCCACACATATCCTACCTGAGCCCCTGGCTCTGCTGGAATCCCCCAGCACCAGTTGTGTGCCGGAGCATCCTCCACTTCCCTATGGAGCCATCTCCTCACTCTAGTCCCCCAAATTTGCATGTCTGACTGCACCTCCCAGAGCCCCCCAAGAGGGGCTTTACCCTCTCACCTGCCCACTCCACTTGTCCTCCTGGCTCTGGAGCTGCCACAGTGTGTCCTAGCTCCAGTTCAGCTCCATTCTCACCCTCCTGGGGGAGCGGTGGCCAAGTCCCTTTTTAATAGCATTCTATTTTTAATTGGGATTGGTGCAGGCAGAGGAGGGGCCAGGGGAGAAGCACAGCAGGTGGAAATCAGCAGGAGAAATGGGAAGCCAGTCCCAAGTCCCCAGTGCCCACGCTGGTGCGCACCCTGGCCCCATGGGTGACAGAGACACAGGGAATAGCACATGCCGTGGCCCTGGCACCCACCATTCAGCACAACCCCACTGGGGTGTGGAGAGGGGTTGGGCTCTGCTGAGGTTCTGGGGTGCCCAAAGCACCAGGGAAGCTGTAGTGGGATGCATCATCAGCTCTGCCCACAGGTGCACTGCAGGAGAAGACAAGGGGTCCCCCATAACCCCCCTCAAGGGTCCCAGCAGCACCCACCATGAGCAGGGACCCCATGCCTGAGCCCACTACAGGGACAGGGACAGCTACCAGAGGACAGAGGTCGAGTCCCCTCCATGCCAGATTTAATTGTTTTATTCCTAAATAATCAGCTTCAGTTACAAGGTACAAAATCTCCCTCCTCCATGTGCACCCCCGGAAAAAGGAGGGGCCAGGAGCATGACCAAGGACCAGCTCCGAAACCCCCAGTCAAGGCCTCGAATTCCAGTGGAGGAAGAGTTCAGGCACCCAGCTTGGGGTTCCCATCCTGGAAAGAAGCAGAGGTAGGATCCTCCACAGACCCCAGAACATTTGGAGGTGCCAGGAGCTCCCCCCAAGACCTCCCAACGTGCCTGAAGATGCTGGGAGCCCCCAGAGACACCCAGCACACCTGGAGGTGCCAGCTTATCCCGAAGGCCCCAACAAACCAACCTGAAGGTGCTGAGAGCCCACAAGACCCCCCGCAACATGCATGGAGGTCCCAGGAGCCCCCAGACCACCCCCCACAGCACATCTGGAGGTGCTATGAGCCCCCCAACTCCCCTCACATTCCTGAAGGGACTGTAAGACCCCGAATATTCCCTCCAACATGCTGGAGGTGCCGGCAGCCTGGAAGCCGCCCTGCTACATGCTTGGAGATGCCCCAAAACCCCAAAGTCCTTCCTCCCTAGCATGCCAGAAGTGCCAGGAGCCCCCAAAAACCCTTCTGCATGCCCAGGGGTGCAGGCAAATCCACAAACCCTCCCGTTCTCCTGCCCCGGGGGTCTGCTGGGGGTGGGGGTCCCATGGGATGGAGGCAGTTCTGTTGGACCATAACAGAGATGGGGAGCAGGGATGAGGGGATGAGGGGGAGCACAGTGGGAGGGTCCCCAGGGCTGGGGAGCAGGCACAGGGCCCCCTTTTTCCTCTGCTCCCCCAAAAGCTGAAGAGCACTTTGGGTTTACCACTGATGGGAACAACACTGGTGTCCCACAAGGGCTTTGAAGTGACCAGACAACCCCCAACTTCTCACCCTGGGGGGGCCCAGTATGTCCCCGCTATTCCCAGACAGGGGCAGAGCAGTGGGGAGTCCCCCCGAGCCCAAAGCGGGGTGCACGTGCACAGGCGTGCGAGATAGAGACACAAACTGTGCTGGAAGTGGGGGGACAGGGAAAGGAGCCCCCGGGGGGTCAGGTCAGGCTGTCCTCACTGGGGGGAACAAGGAGACCAGCCCCCAGGGGGATCAGGTCAGGCTGTCCTCATCACTGCCCTCGCCACGGTCCTCCTTGCTCTCGGTCAGGGAGCTCTCATCGATGTTTTCCAGGGAATCCGCATGCTGGAGGGAGAGCTCAGAGAGCAGCAGGGCCGGGAGCCGGCTCTGCTCTGGGAACAGCCAGGGCTTGAAGTGGGGATCATGCTTCTGCTTCCACTCAGGGTACTTGAGACATGCCTTGTACATCTTCTTCATTGCCTGGGAGGAAGGGCAAGATGGATACAGGGACCCGTCATCCCCACACAGGAGCCCCCCCACAATGTGACCAACTCACCTTGGGAGCCAGGAACTGGGAGGATTTGTTCACCACCCACTTTGGTAAAGAACCTGGAAAGAAGGGAGGGGGTGCTGGGAGTGGGACACCCAGCACCCCCCAGGTGCCTGAAAGCCAGGACCCTCACACACACGGGACCCCCCGGGCACCCTAACTGGGGACACGCAGGTGGAGAAGGGAGAAGGGACAAGGTTCAACTCAAACTGCACTCTGCTCTTGTAGAGGTCAAAACCAGTGATTTCAGCATTTTGTGTCCTTCTTCAACCCCCAGAATGAAAGATTTCAAGAGAACAGGCCCAAAATGTTCCCTCCCAGCCTTGTTCCACACTCTGTGTCTGGCTCCCACTGCATCCCAAGATGCTCCTCCAAGCCCACCCCAAGCAGACCCTGAGCCCCACTCTGAGCCTCCATTAAGCCCCCACTGAGCCCGCCCTGAATCCCCCTGAGCTCCATCTGAGACCCACCCTGAGGCCCCATCAAGCTCCAACTGAACCCCTACTGAGCCTTCATTAAGGCCCACTGAGTCCCCATTAAGCCTCCCCAAACCCACCCTAAGCCCACACTGAGTCCCACGAGCTCCCCCTAAGGCCAAAGTGAACCTCCATTAAGCCCCAACTGAGCCCACCCTGAGCCCCCTTGAGACCACCTGAGCACCCACTGAGCTCCCTCAAGACCCCACTGAGCCCCCCCAAGCGCACATTGAGAGACTGCCCCCCAGGGACATGAGGGCAGGACGGGGGGACACTGAGCCCTGGGGCACAGAGCAGGGGGTCCCCCCCTTACCTTTGGGGTCCACCTGTGCCAGGTAGGTGATGGTGCAGCTCTTGGCACCCGTCCCCTCAATCAGGTAGCCTGTCTGGATGGAGACTGCTCGCACCATGTCCTTGCGGGGAGGGTATTTCTGTGGTGGCGGACAATGAGGGGACAGGAGTCAGTGCCAGGGCAGGTGGGGTACAGCAGGCNCCCCCCTAAACTCACAGGGTGCTTGACGGAGTAGTTCATTATGATGTAGTCAGAGCCCATGGGCAGCCAGGAGCGGAGTGTCACCACGTCCCGGTTCTTCAGGGGCTTGGGACACCTCCCTGGGGACAGTGCAGGGTCTAGAGTGAGATGCCCCCCTCCCAGTGCAGGGTACCCTCCTGGACCCCAAACCCCCCTGAACTGGTACCTGGGCTCCTCCACACAATGCCAGGCCCCATGGATCCCCCAGATGCCAAACCCAGGGGTGCTGTGGTGGCAGCCCTGGGCCTCAGCCCTCCCCAGGAACCCCCCCAGCCCCCTCCTCACAGGAGTAGTAGCCCACGTCAGAGTTGGCCGTCAGCCTCCCGATGTCAAAGGTCTCAATGACGTTGGTGTCCCACTTCTTGCGGTACTCGATGTCATGGAGCACGTCGTACAGTGTCTCTGCCGGCACGTCCCTGCACTCCATCCTGCACTGCAAGGCAGGGGCTGTGAGAGACCTCCCTGGGGCCCCCAGGGGGGTGAGGGTGGCCATGGGGACCCCTGGGCAGGAGGATGGCTGTGGGGATGCCCGGGTGAGAGGGATGCAATGGGGACCCCTAGGTGGGAGGACGCACTGAGGACCCCAGGTGGGAGGGTGATTGTGGGGACCCTCAGGAAGAAGAGCAGCCATGTGGAACCTCAGGTAGGAGGTCAGCTGTGGGGACCTTCAGGAGGGTGGGAGCGAGGACCTTGTGGTGGGAAGGTGGCCATGGGGACCCCCAGGTGGGAGGGAGGCACTGGGGACCCCTGGGTGGGAAGGTGGTTATGGGGACACCCAGGTGTGTGGGGGGATCTCCTCTTAGATTACCAAAAACACCAAAGCAAACCCCCTCCAAGAAGACCTGGACCCCAAGACGCAGCTCAGCCCAGTCTAGCCCAGTTTGCCACCCAGAGGCACCCCACAGACCAGGCAGTGCCAGCAGCACCTTGAGGCAGCGTGGAACTGAGCCCCGGCTGCTGGGGAGCCCTTCTGGAGGGCCACCTTCTCACCTGTCCCCCCCTTTTTTCACTGGGTTCCCCACAAAGCTATAACCCTGCACGGGGGAGCTAGTATGTGGGGCAGAGTCTGATGCTGTGGGGCAGCCTGGGTCATACTGGGTGGGGATAGCAGAGTGGGAAGCATCCCCCCAGGTCAGGAGCTGCTCCGTAACCATGGCAGCCAGATCCAGGGAAGGCAGGGAGGACAAGGAGAAGGGAGAAGGTGCGAGCAGATACCATCTGCCAAGGCCAAGAGCACCCGGAGCCAAGCGTGGGACAGGGAGAGCAGCCAGTGCCTGTCCCTGGGGATGCCACTGGCTCCTAGTGATCCCCAGGGATGGCACCAGCACCTCCTGCTCCCCCAGCCCTGGGGTTCAGGATTTAGGGGTGGAACTGCCACCCTAGCACTCAGTGACCAACCTGGGAAGGGACACAGCAATGCTCAGCAATGGGGTATGGCCCCACACAGCCCTTGAGTGGGACACAGAAACGGAGCTTGTCACTAACCCCACAGTACTCATCCTCAACCCCACAGACCCATCCTTGCACCACGGAACTTGGCCTTAACTCCACAGTGCTTGTCCTCAATCCCAGAAACCCACCCTGCCCCACAGAGCCCATCTGCAGCCCCTCCATTCACCCAAAAACTCAGCCCGGGACAGCCCTGCAGGTGGTTTTGGGTACCACCCCCGTGGGTGACATACTTGGAGACCTCCCTGCTCCCACCTGCACCCCGGTCAGCCCAGCACCATGCCCAGGTGGATGTGGGAGCAGGCTCTGCACTGCTCCTGGCTTTTCCCAGAGTAGAGCAGCAAAGCCGGTCAGGCTGGTTGAGCAGGATCTGCCCTGCAGGTGACACATCCTGGGGGTACCAGGGGGGTCGAAGCAGGAGAGGGGACGGTGCCATCCGGAAGCGCCCAGAGCTGCAAGCCCCAGCCCTGAGTCAATATTGACTGACTGGGCAAGGGAGAAGGAGGAGGAGGAGGAAGGGCAATGAAGTCCCCAGGGCTGGGGTTGTGCCAGACCGAGGGAACAGCCAATGGACGTCGGACCGTGGGACAGGAGAAGATCGAAGGGGGAAACCCACCCCTCTGCCTGGGGGGCCTATGCCCACTAAGGGGGCCCCCAAGCTCAGCCACACTGGCGGCTCCACCAGCACTCCAGACACTCCCAGTGCCTCCCAAGGGATGGCTCCTGGCCATGGTTTGGGAGCAGCCTGTTTGCAGGGACACCATCTCAGATCCCTAGGCACCAGCTTACTGCCCCACGGGGTGAGCAGGGGGAGACTGGCTGGGGTCCCCCAACATGTAGCCATTCCCAAGGCCACCAAATCCCAGCCCCGAGGCCATCAAATGTCCCAGTGATGAAGATGAATCAGTCGTGGCACCAACTTGTTCCCAGACTCCAGGAAACAGGTTAGACAGGAGCTGCATTCCTAATGGAAGGGGGGGGAAGCAGAGGGGGCAGCAGGCTCAGAGCAGGGCAAGACCTTCAGGTTTCACTTAATTAGGCAAGTAATCCATTAGGAATCCAGGAGGAATCTGGGAGGAATCCAGGGGGAGACCAGTTCCTGGGGGCCTGCAGAAAACCCCTAGCACCCATGCAGAGCCCCCCAGTGTGGGGGGTTTTGTGAGGGGCACACCCCTGGACTGCACCTCACCGCACCACATCAGCAATGCCACGTGTGCCCATCCCACCAGTGGGAGCATCCCTTCGTGGGTAGGACAGTGGGTTTGGGTGCTGCTGGGGGCCACAGGGTGGGGACAAGGGCTGTTACCCCCTGCCAGAGTACCCAATACCAGGTGGCACACACATGGCATCAACGCATGAACACCCAGCAGGATCTTTCCAAGCAGGATCCGGCCAGGAGGGTGTGGAAAGAGGCAGGACCCGGCCCAGGGACCCCTGCAGGCAAGGGACAGCTCCGGGTGCTGTGGTGAGAGCAGCTGTGCCAGGACATCCTGGAGCGGGCTGGGTCCCTGCCATGCCGACGTGGCACACCAGGATTGTGGGACAGGCTGGGGACACACCCGAGTGTCCTCAGTCCCTCCAGGAGATGTTTTGGGATGCAGCAACCCCCACGAGCAAGCAGCAGGTCTGGGGGACATGCAGGGAGGGATGGGGAGTCAGGATGCACTACCCCACAGAGCCATGCCCATGCCACCATGCCCAGACACCACGGTGATGGATGCTCCACGTCCCACCAACCACAGGTCCCCACCTCTCTGGGGGTGGGACAGGGGAACAGCGGCACCAGGGAGTCCCCAGGGACCACCCCTCCCCTTCTTGGGGGGACACTGCTGCCACCAGGGCACAACGGGGACCTGTTCTCGGGTCCCTGCAGCCCAAACACCTCCGTCACGCAGTGGTGGGAGCAGCCCAGTGCTCTGTGGCGGGAGCTGGCACAGCCAGTGCCACTGCCACCACCCCAGGGACAGGTTCTGTTGCCACTGCTGGTGCTGACTGCTTGCGTGGCTGCTGCAGAACGGTGTGTGAGCAGGCCACACTGCCACCGTCATCACTGCCACCACCATTGTCACCATCACTGTCACCGCCACCACCTGGGCTCGGCGCCGCGGGGAGGGCGATGCCACCCACTGTACCATGACGGCAGCTTCGTGGAGGTGGCAAAGGGACAGGGACACCAGCCAGAGGCTCCAGCATGACATGGTGGCCCACGGCCACCGGCAACACCATTCGGGCACTGCTCCTGTCTCTTGGATTCCTGATGTCCCCACTTTACCGGAGGGATGAGCCAGGATGAGCATGGACCAGCCTGTGCCAGCACACCAGCACCAAGGGGAAAGTGACCCGCTGGGGGACACAGTGAGGACATGGGGGGACACAGGAGCACTGGACAAGGGGATGACCGACAGGGACAACCCCAGTGACAGCAGGCTGGTGGCTACAATCTCCAAGGAGTCCCCCTTGCAGCCTTGGGTTGCAGCAAACACTGGGGAGTGGGTTCCCATGGGTGACGAGGGGACAGGCAGCACCCAGGACCCACAGTCCTACACCCTGAGGGTCCCTGTTTGTCTCTGGGTGAGTCCCCAGTCACCTCTATACAGCCTCTTGTTCCCAGGGGTCCCTACTTGTCCCAGCTCAGCCCCAGGGTAGTGCTTGTTCTGGGGTCCCCACTCACCCCCCAAGTCCCCGCTTGTCCTGGGGGTGCCAGCTTACCCCTGGGGCCTCCCTTGTCCTGGGGTCCCTGTTTGCCATCAGGTGCCAGCTCAGTCAGGTCCCTCCCTGCTCGCCGAGGGTGCTGCATCCCTCGAGGGGCCCACGACCCCCTTGGATCCCTGCCGGGCGGTGGTTCACCCCACCAAATTCCCACTCGCTGTGGGGTCCCTGCTCGCTGTGGTGGCCCCACTTGCCTCCCTCCAAGACCCAAGTGCAGCATCTCCCCAGGGCCCCCGTCGTCTCCAGGTGCCCGGCGGGGTCCCCGCGCCCCTCCCGTGCCGCCGAGTGCCGCGGTCCCGGGGGATGCCGGCCCGGGGGTCTCACCGTGGGCCGGGGGGTCTCGCCGTGCCCCAGGGAGGTCTCACCTTGATCTTGTGGAGGGCGCGCTCGGGCTCCAGCAGCTGCACCCAGACCGCCACCCCGCCCTTGCTGTAGGTGAGGCTCCAGCCGCGCTCCGACTCGCACTGCGCCCGGAACGCCCCGAAGTCCCGGTCGTCGGGGATCT
>VWZG01001913.1:177288-236975 GCA_013396735.1 Grallaria varia
ACTGGGCTGGAGGAGCCAGGGAGGTGGGCTGGGAGGGGAGCAGGGTGGGGGAACTGGGCTGTTGGAGCTGGAAGACCAAGGAACCGAGCTCTGGGATCCAGCAGGCAGGCTTGGGGGAACTGGGCAGGGGAACTGGGAACACTGTGCTGATGGAGCTGAGGAAACTGGCCAGGGGAACTGGGAGTACTGGGCTGATGGAACTGAGGGAATTGGGCTAGGGAACTGGGAGCACTGACCGGATGGAGCTGGGGGAACTGGACTGGGGAACTGGGAAGTGCTGGGCTCATGGAGCTGGGGGGATCTCGTCTGGGGAGCTGGACTGGGGAACTGGGAGCACTGGGCTGCCTGTGACGCCTCCCAGCCCTGCTGGCCCCAGTTTTGGTGCAGAAATGCCCATTTCTGACACCCCTCCCACTTCAAGATCTTTCTCCACCCCCCAGCTCCCCCAAACCCTGTCCCTTCTCCCCACTCCCAGTCTTTATCCCTGCTCCACTATCCCACATCTGCAGTAGTGTGCTGAGTTAAATCAGGCATTCAATAATGCAAGCAATAAACTCAATTCTCAAAGAAAAACTTTTTTTAATCAACTCCTTGGTTTTGTTTTTCTCTCTAAAATGTATCTTCTCAGCAGCCCCCTTTAACCAAGAACTCAGTGTTTGTGGGAGCGCGTGGAAGCGCCGGAATGCTGGTGGGATGGCACACCGGACAAGTGGCTGCTGGGACAGGAGGAGCGGGGGGAGACGGAGGGGCTGGGAGAAATGGAAGGAACTGGGTGGGGAGGATGGAATGGGAACCACTGGCAGCAAATCCTGGGGTGGGAAAGGCGGCAGATCCTGGGCTAAGAGTTGGACTCAGTGATCCTTGAGGGTCCCTTCCAAGTGCATGCCCTTGGATGCCCATATGTACATGTGTGTACCATGTGTGCCCGTGTGTACACTTATGTACCAATGTGTGCACATATGTACCTCTCGGTGCCCACGTGTATGTGTGCGCCAGTGTGTACACATATGTACCCGTGTATGCCCGTGTGTACGCTTATGTAGCCATGTGTGTCCGTGTGTGTGCAAGTATGTACCTGTACGTACACGTATGTGCCTGTATGTACACGTATGTGCCCATATGTACATGTATGTCCCGTACGTACATGTCTGTCCCCCGTATGTACATGTATGTGCCCGTATGTACCCAGATGTACTCGTATGTGCCCATATATCCCCGTATGTACACATATGTGCCTGTATGTCCCCATGTCCCCGTATGTCCCCCATATGTCCCCGTATGTATACGTATGTGCCCGTATGTCCCTGAATGTACACGTGTGTCCCCCATAGGTACACGTATGTGCCCGTATGACCCCCGTATGTCCCCATATGTAACGCATGTGCCCGTATGTACACGTGTGTCCCCCGTATGTCCCTGTATGTACACGTGTGTCTCCCATACGTACACGTATGTGCCCGTCTGTCCCCCGTATGTGCCCGTATGTACACGTGTGTCCCCCGTATGTCCCTGTATGTACACGTGTGTCTCCCATACGTACACGTATGTGCCCGTCTGTCCCCCGTATGTGCCCGTATGTACACGTGTGTCGCCCGCATGTACACGTATGCGCCCGTATGTACACGTATGTCCGCGCGTGCCCCCGTGACCGCCCCGGGCCCCGCCGCGCTGCGCCCCCTGCCGGACCGCACCGGCCACTGCCCCGCGCGTCCCGCACCCGACGCCGCTTTCCCGGCATGCCTCGGGGGCGGGCGTGCTGTGCCGCAGCGCCCCTCGGGAGTTGTAGTGCGCAGCGGCGCCACAAGGGCGGCGCGGAGCGCGACAGGAACTACATCTCCCAGCATGCCTCGCGCTCCACCCACGCCGCCGCGCCGCTCTGCTGCCAGCCGCCATCTTGATCCGCGGGCTGCGGCTGCCGGGGGNCCCCGCCGGGCCCTGGGGGCTCCCCCGTGGCCGGGGGGCGCGGCCCACAGGGCACCGCCACAGCCGAGGGGCCTGCGCCAAGCCCGGCCCCACCGCGGGCCCCCCGGCCCACCGCCGGCCTGCCCGGGCCCCGCTGCCCGGGGCCCAGCTTCTTGTCAGCCCTGGGAGCGCCGCCGCCACGGCGCTGGGACGCGGAGCAGCGCTGCTGTGCGGCGGGACACCCCGGCGGGCGTCAGGGCCGAGCCGGGAGCTACCCCGCGGCTGCCTCGCTGCCTGCCCTCATCGCCGCGCTGGCCTTCTGCTACGGGCGGGACCGCCTGTCCAAGGGTGACTATCGCTGCTGTGCCCCTTGGGAGGGGATGGAGCCTCCCTGCTGACACTGGCCTGCGGAGCTTTCGCGGGAGGGATTATCCTTGATGCTTCAGGGGCTAAAGGTCTACAAGAGAGCTGGGGAGAGACTTTGCGCAAGGGTCTGGAGGGACAGGACAAGGGGCAGTGGCTTCCCACTGACAGAGGGCAGGGCTAGATGGGTTATTGGCAAGAAATTCTTCCCTGTGAGGGTGGTGAGGCCTTGGCACAGGTTACCCAGAGGATCTGTGGCTGCCCCATCCCTGGAAGTGTCCGAGGCCGGGTTGGACTGGGCTTGGAGCAACCTGGTGTGGTGGAAGGTGTCCCTGGCCATGGCAGGAGGGATGGAGCAAGATAAGCTTTAAGGCCCCTCCCTACCCAAACCATCCCTTTTCCCATAGCTTAGAGCTGGGTGCTGCTCTTCCCATCTCTAGCCAGGAGATGTCATTCTGAGCCTGTGGTAGGAACTTGCTGGCCCTGCTGTGGTCTCTGGAAACCTCTGGCTTAGGCTGTGACAGGCTGGGGTGACAGTGCACACTGCCCTGAGAAACCCTATGCTGCACCCCACAACAACCTTTTCATAGAGTGTTGTGACAGGGGGCCAGGGTCAGTCAGGGGCTTTTTGGGGTAACTTGCTTGCAGGAATAGCCCCATGCTCTCTAGTGTGGTTGGTGAGAGCTGTGAGGTCAGCCCCTGCACGCTCCAGGTTAGGATGTCCATCAGTGTGTCTCTGTGCTAGCTGCCTTTCCCTTCTTTTTGCTTTTCAGAGGATGCTTTGCTGGAAGCTGCAAGGATCAACAACGTTTTGGAAGTCAACAGGTGAGCAGGATTAAGAGACATGTGAGAGCACATTGCGCCAAAGGCACTATGAGAAGGCAAGAAAGTTCTTGTCAGTATATGGGGAAAGAGAGGGGCTCATCCTCTCTACCAGGTGTGCCTTGGCACCTGTTCCTGGGGTGAAGCAGCAGGGCTGGCTGCTCGAGCCCCTGTGGGTTGCTCACCTGATTGTGTCAGATACCGAGCAGATGGGGAGGGGTGGTAAGCAGTGTTACCTGTGAAGTGGGAGGTGGATTGCAGGTCCTGGTGCCAAGAGAGGGCAAAGTGTGAGGCTGTGCCATGCAGCAGGTGTGGACAGAGCCCTCAGAGGCTTATTTGTGGGGGTCTGTCTCAACAAACAGCCCTTGAGTGACCCTCAGCCATGAGGTCTGCAGGGGCTTGTGTCCCACAAGGAGCATAGGAGAGAGCTCTACCCACCCAAGGAAGTCAGTGAAGGAAGTGGTTGGGTGACTAAAGGTATACCTGACAGGGAGTGGAGCATCTCCAGAGCTCCTGTCCCATGGCAACAGGCCTCTTGTGATGGTTGGCTGTGCCTGCCCCAGCGGGGTGGGGCCATGGCACCTTTTGTTAGTGTCTGGCAGCATCACGGTTCCCCGAGGTGGTAACAAATGAGCCCGTTTCTCAGGCCTGGCATGTGACCGGTCCCCAGGTGGCATGTTCTTCCTGCAGCCAGACCTCTCGGGACTCAAAGATTCCCAGGATGGTTTGTGCCATGTCACTGACTGATGGCTGTAACTGGTGTCAGGGACAAGGTCTGGGACTGTGGGAGGAAAAGAAGTCTCCTGAAAAATGGGAAGAGAAGTGCAAGAGCCTTGGAGCCACTTGTGGAGCAGAGCCTGGTCCTTCTGCTTAGTCTTTCTCAGAATCCCAGAGGTTTCCCAGGCCCTAAGTGCTGCCCTCAGCCAGTATGGAATTCATATTTTTTGGCAGCCTGGTAGTTTGTGTAGGACAGGAAGAGACATTACTGCTTTCCTGTTTGCACCACACACATGTGTGTCTGGCTGGGATCTCCCACCCGGCACAGGCACCCGTGGGAGGTGGGAGCTGCAGTCCCTGTGTCCCTGTGCAGAAGGGAAGGAGGAGATGGAAGAAGTGAGGGAGAGGAGAGCCCTCCTGGCCTGCAGCCAGGGGATGCTCCATCCAGTCTCTATGGTCTCAGATGAAGCAGCCTGGCCCTGCTACATCCCAGGGCTGAGATCTGGCCTAGATCAAAGGCCAAAAAGGATATTGGTGTGCAGCTAATTGGCACATGTGTTCTGCTGCTTGTAATTGCAGGAAGCTGCTGCTTAGGGTTGTCTGGATGATTTGTGAGCCTGGTCAGGCAGAGCAGCAAAAGGGATGCTCTGTGCTCCTGCTGGTCAGGGCAGGGTTGGTGCCGTATGCCATCCCGCTGGGCTGCACACCCACAGCCTCTCCTTTGTTTCTGGGCTCTGTCACAGAATCATGTGGGTTGGAAAAGCCCTCTGAGATCATCAAGTCCAACCGTTCATCCAGCACTGTCAAGGCCACCACTAACCCATGTCCCCACATGCCATCCACACAGCTATTAAATCCCTCCGCTACTGCCCTGGGGCAGTACAGTAGGGGACTCCACTACTGCCCTGGGCAACTGTGCCAGGGCTGGGCAATCTTTTCTGTGAAGAAATTTTCCCAAATATCCAACCAAACCTGCTGTGGCACAAATTGAGGCCATTTCCTCTTGTGTCCTATCAGTTCTTACCTGGGAGAACAGACTGACCCTCACCTGGCTACATCCTCCTGTCAGGGAGTTGTAGCAAGTGAGAAGGTCCCCCTGCATCTCCCTCAGCCTCTCATCAGACTTGTGCTCCAGACCCTTCCCTGGCTCCATTTTCTTCTCTGGACACACTCCAGCACCTCAATGTCTTTCTTGTCATGAGGGGCCCAGAACTGCGCACAGGATTTGGGTAGTGAGTCAGACTTTGGTTCCTTGGAACATTGGTTCATGGAAGGCACTGTATGGAGTGGGTGATCCTTTATGGGAGCAAGTATCCTGTGTTGTATCTGTTGGAGCATTCTTTCTCAGAGAATAATTGTGAGTATTGTGTCTGAGGCTCAAGGGACACTTGAATGCTTTGTAGGGTGAGCATAGATGTGATGCCAGTGGCTCATGGAGCATGATGGCCTCTGACCACTAGCCAGTGTGTCCCTTATCTCTGTCCTGAACAGCTGTGAAACATCTTCAGCAATGGTAGCGAGGGCAGGTTGGAGGAAGGATTGGGAGCTGATTTATAACTACATTTATTTCCATTGCTCCACGTTTGTGTGATGCTGGGCCTGCATTTGCCTGTGTGTATCTGAGTTGACAGACACCTGTGTTTTTAGGATAAACAAATGTTTTTCCAGTGAATATCCCATTTAATACTTTCTTCTAAATGAACGAATTATCCAGGACTGAGTTTCAGTAGAAGTTTTCATACTGGTTATTGAGTTTGTTTTGGCCCATGGCCCCAGGAACCTGGAGAAGATACAATGGCCCAGATTTCTTCATGTTGACTATGAAGTATTGGGGGAGACTTGTGTGTACTGTGCTTTCCTGTACTAGATAGCTGGAAAAATGCCCCTTTTTTTTCCTGCTTCTTGGTGTATTTTGACCTCCCAGGACTGTTGGGATTTGCACACTGAGTCACAGACTACTATCTCTGCAGTCAGAACCCAGATGGCTACAGGAGACAGGAGCTCTCATGCTTCTTTCCAAAACAGTTTTAAAGCCTTAATTATGCCCAGATGCCTCTCTCTGGAAGCAGACACCAACACGCCTGGATGTGTGGGAGTTTCTGTGTGTATGGAATACATCTGGAAACCATCACATGGTTAATTCCAGTTAGTGGAGGTGTTTATCAGCAGAGCTGAGTGCAGGATAGCCTCACCAAGCAGCTCTGCTTTTAGAGGAGAAGCAGTCCTCCAGTGTGAATGTGGCCTGCGCAACCAGGGGAGCAGTTATTCCCTCACAGCTCAGGAGCCAAGGGGCACCCTGGGAGATGTCAGGCAGCAGGTTAAAAACAGATGCTGAGTACTTTCTTACAGAGCACATAAACTGTGAATCTCAGTGGGTGCGAGGGAGTCTGACACTTGAGTTTGGATCTGCACAAAGTGAGTGGAGCAGGTAACACGTGTCATCTCCAGTGGAAGCATGTTGTCAGAAGTTAGTGTATTATGCTCAAATCCTCTGCAAACAGTGATGACTCTTGTTCTTTTCCTGACTGTCTGCTGCTGTCTGCTGCTTGCCACTGCCAGAGCCAGGCTGGCAGGTCGGTGGGTTATTTTTCTGCTCAGCGGTTGCATTGGGGTGACCAACTGACTCAGGGCTCCTCCTTGTGAGGCTGCACATTTGGTGATGCCAACTGTAGAATCATAGAAGGGTTTGGGTTGGAGGGGACCTTAAAGCTCACCCAGTTCCACACCCCTGCCATAGGCACCTTCCACTAGACCAGGTTGCTCTAAGCCCCATCCAACCTGGCTTTGAGCACTTTCAGGAGAAGTGTTCAAAGTGTCCAGGAGAAGTGTTCCCTTCCCTTCCTGAGCCTTCCTGAGTCTTGCCTGAACCATCTGCATCTACCCTGCCCCACACCATGCAGGTCTGTGTGTTTTCATGGGGCATCATGGTGTGTTACAGGCCCTGGAATGATGATGTGGAGTGAGAAACAGCCATGAGCTCTTTCCAGGAAGACAGCAGCCACATCAAGGGGTTTTGAGCAGCTTGCCATGTTCTCCTTCCCAGGCAGATCCTTCCCCTGGCCTCTAACAAGGACTGTGCTCTCATGTTCTAAGATGCTGTCAGGTTTGTTTTTCTTCCCTCCTTCTGCAAAGCAGAGGGCAGTTCCTGAGGGAGTGGGCACGTCTGAGACTGTCCCCCACTCTGCAGTTAAACAGTGACATATTGGTACAGGGCTGGGGAAAATGAGGCCAAGAGGAACAGAAGCTATTGTTGTTGCAAAAGTTCAAGTTTCCAGCTTCCTCTTCCTCCACCTGTCAGGAGGGAGTGCTGGGCATGCTCCCGGCACTGAGCACAAACTCAAACATGCCCTCTGGGCTCGGTAGTGTCACCGAGTTAGTCACCCAGAACCCCAGTGGCGGGGTGAATAGGAGGCACATCTGTCCGGGGGCAGCAGGAGGGGAGGACGGGGGGAGAAGACTCATCGGCTGCTGACGTGGGCTCTTTATCTCTTCTGTGGGGATCAAAGTGCTGGAGCTTTGGGAGCTGCTGTCTCAAGGTAAAATAGGCCAAATGCACAAAGCAGTGGGTGCTGCTCTGCCCAAACTCCTCTGGCAAATTCCAGAGCAGACAGTAATGCTGATAGAATCAGGGAATCACAGAATGGCTTGGGTTGGAAAGGATCTTAAAGCTCATCCAGTTCCCAACCTCTGCCATGGGCAGGGACACCTTCCGCTAGCCCAGGTTGCTCCAACTCCCATCCAACCTGGCCTTGAATACTTCGAGGGATGGGGCAGCCACAGCTTCTCTGGGCAACCTGTGCCAGGGCCTCACCACCCTCATTGGGAAGAATGTCTTGCCAATATCCCATCTAGCCCTGCCCTCTGTCAGCTTTCTACCCTAAATCCCTTAAAAAAAAAGGAAAAACTGTTTATCTGAAATCCTTAAAATACAAACACAGTCCCAAACAGAAACAGCACCAGCTCTGTCAGGGCTGTTCTCCTGGCTGGGTCATGAATCCCTGAATCCCAGAAAGGTTTGGGTTGGAGAGGACCTTTAAAGGTCATCTAGTCCAATGTCCTGCCTTGGACAGGGACATCTTGGTGGCACTGCTGCTGTCAAGGAACAGTTTGTCATTTGAGAAACACTGAAAATGGTGCTAATAGAGCTATATGCACATGAGATACTCCTTAGGAGGCAAGAGTGAGTGTCCTGGATCTTACTTGGTTAAAATGTGGATAAACATCCTAAACATTGATCAGAGGATTTATTTAATTAAAGTAAAATACTCCTGCTGGTAAATACATTTGGCTGTCTGGGATCTGAGCAGTGGTCGTGGCTTTATCGATTGTCATATCATTAAATCAGGCGGGGGAAAAATTAATGACGGGCCTGAAGACCCTGTACATAAAGTTCAGTTGTCTGAAAATCTGTTAAGTTGCTGAGCATCTTGCAATGATTTAACAAACAACAACAACAAAAAAAATCCAGCTCCTAAATGAAATGTCAATGCATATTATGGTAGATGATGTGATGCGAGTAATTCTCGCACTGGGCTCGGTGATGTGGCATTCCAGATGCTTATGATGATCTAGGTTGCTGAATGGAAAACTACTTGACTAATTCTAATGCCTCTGCTCCAAGCTTGTAACCAGATCCCACAGCAGAGGCTCCAGCATCCATCCTGTTGGTTGCGTGATGGTTTAACAGGTTTGACTGCTGGACTAGGATCTTACTTCATTATTTTTTTATCAAAGAATGAAGATAATTCATTGTTCAGTATGTCCCTCCAGTGCATCTATAGAGAAAAAAGCCTTGCGGTGAGTTCACAGGTATTTTTCAGTGGCTCCAAAGTGCCTTCAGAGTCCTAAAATCACAGAGTGACAAAATGGTTTTGGTTGGAAGGAACCTTAAAGATCATCTAGTCCCAGGGACACCTTCTACTAAACCAGGTTGCTCCAAGCCCCATCCAACCTGGCATTGAAGACTTCCAGGGATGGGGCACCCACAGCTTCTCTAGGCAACCTGTGCCAGGGCCTCACGACCTGCACAGGGATGAAATTCTTCCCAACATCTAATCTAAATATCTCATCTTTTAGTTTGTAGCTGTTGTCCTGTCCTTCATCTCACAAGAAGATGCTGAAGAGTTTCATTGCAGGTCCCATTCATGAGAAAACAAATGTAACAGGAAAAGGAGAAATGACTTCACACTGACAGAGGGCAGAGTTAGATTGGATATTGGGGAGAAATATCCATCTTTGTGGCTGCCCCATCCCTGGAAGTGTTGAAGGCCAGATTGGGTGGGGCTTGGAGCAACCTGTTCTAGTGGAAGGTGTCCCTGCCCATGGCAGAGGGGTAGGAACTGGATGATCATCACTGTGCCAGCTCAAACCCTTCTGTGAAATGTTAAAATTAATGACATATGGAATAAGACTGAACCTTTTGCAGCAGAGTGACCCAGTGGCTGGAGGAAGGTGACCAGGATGGTCTGTTTACCCGTTTAATGTGAAACAATAATAATATAATGGCCTTGTGCAAATGGGGCTGATACTTTGTGCATTACATTAATTAAAACTTGCTGAAGATGTTAACGAGTGGTAGGTCTTGGGCTTAAAGGTTTTAGTTACCAGGCAAAAATTCTCATCCTGAAAGGTTTTGGGTGCTTCTGTCCTGGCTTAGCTGATGCCTTCTTACCTGTCTGTGGACGTTCAGCATTGGGGTTCCCCTGCCCCTCCTGGGTTCATCTGTCAGGCTGCCTCTCCCTTGTGGTCATGGATTCCTTTATTTCCTGGATTTTCTGTGACTATTAGGCTGCTACACTGACTCAATGTAGGAAGGGGGTGATATGTATACTACTGTTTTCAAAGGACTTTCAAATGGCCAAGTAAATGCAATGTAATTCAGAAATAACTTCCATGCCACTCTGAGAGACAAGTGGAAGGGGATTGTACATCGCAGTGTCTGGAATGAGACAGCTGTGGTGCTAGTGGGAATAGCTGCTTGGGTCTGGGGGAGCTGGGTCAGGAGCTGGTTCCTGCAGTGGCAGCAAATGAGCAGTGCTCAGGCTGAGGGAGCAGCTCCCTGTGCTGCACAGAGGGCACGGCATGCGTGGGGGCACAGATGGAGCTGTGGTGTGGATTTCTCCCGCAGGCAGTGTCCCTCCAACCAGAGCAGGTGATGGTGTGATGGCAGGGGCCGTGTGTCTGTCTCCGGCTGGTTTGTCTCTGTTGTAAGTGCAAACACCTCAGTTAGGAGAGCTGCAACTGGAGCTGATCTCTGCAGATAGCAATCTGCCAGCCCCTGTGTGTGCAGCACATCCGGCCTCACCAGGACAGGAGGCTTTGTGGCTGCACAGGGGTGTTTCTCCTCTCAGCAATCTGCTGCCTGGGAGTGCTCTTCAGGCAGCAGAGCTCTTAGCGTTCACTTGCAAGGATGAGGTGCTGGCAGAAGGAGAAAGCATAAGGATACTTTCACAATTTCTTCATGGGAAGGATTATCCTGCCCTGGCGCAGCTGCTCGGGGCAGTGGTGGAGTCCCCATTCCTGGAGGGATTTAACAAATGTGTGGAGGTGGCACTTGGGTACATGGGTTAGTTTTGGGCTTGGCAGTGCTAGAGGAACAGGTGGTCTTTGTAGTCTCTTTTCCAACGCAAATGATTCCATTATTCCATGCCATATCCTGCAGGGGACCTCGGCTGGTCTTGTACTGCTCCTCAGATGGGTTTACAGGACCACTGGATAATGCAGGAGCTGCAGCTTGCCTGGCGTTAGCCATGTGCAGGACCGTGTAGATCCAAACCCTCCACCAGACCTTAGGCTAATCATCCTTGCTCTCCACGCTGCTGGGAGGTTCTTCAGGTATTACACTGCAAAGAAAAAAGGAAATAAAAATTGGGTCTGGGAGGATTCTACATGAAAATTTGTTCATCTATTACCATGTAGTATCAAGTATCAAACTATTTTGAAGCAAAGACCTGCCAGATAGTTCATTATCATTAAACTTGTAACCCTGGTAGGGAGAGCATAAACCTTCTCTTGGTGCTGGGATCATTTGCAGTGGTTCCAGCCTCCTGAATCACAGTTGGGAGCTACAAATGAAGGCTGCCAGTTACAATTCTGTGCTTTTAACTATTAGATCTCTGTCCAAGTGCCAGTGAACAGTTCAGAGCATCCAGAACCAGGGCACCAGTGCTGGCTACCCTTTCTGTCAAAAAAGGGTGGTCAAATTGTCCACACAGACCTGTTACCTATATATCATATCTCCAGTCAGAAGAGTTCACTGACACTCCTCTGTGTAGAGCTTGGCTGAAGCAGTCTGCCAGTTGGCTCTCGTGTCCCAGTCTCAGTAAAATAGGCCAAGAAGTTCAACTGGAGCGGGATACGGGATTTTTATTTGCATTATGTTTTCCTGGTTGTTTTTTCCACTCAGTGGGGACAACTGTGTTCAGCTGTGTTCAAGACATGAGCCAAAGCTTAGGCAGTGGTATGGCAGGTTGAATATAACTTCAGGATTATCATATCATATCATTGAAGAGTTTGGTGGGGAGCTTCAAGACTGTCTTGTTCCAACCCCAACAGGCATAGGTTGCCCAGAGAAGCTCTGGCTGCTCCCTACCTGAAAGTGTTCAAGGCCAGGTTGGACAGGGCTTGGAGTAACCTATTCTAGTGGAAGGTGTCCCTGCCCATTGCAGGGGGAGTGGAACAAGATGGTCTGGAAGGTCCCTTCCAACCCAAGCCCTTCTGTGAATCATTCTGTGATTCTGACTTGAACATGTAGGGTTCCGAATTTGTCTCATCTCATTTAGCTTGAGCACTGTAAAATTTGTGTCTGAATTTCCTTCCTGCCTCGTGGTCTGCAGAGGGAACTGTAATTTCATACTCTTGGTTCAGTACTTGTTTTAGGATGAGCTAAATTAGCTGCTGCTGCAAGAACCTCTCCCTTGCCATTATCTTGTAAAGACTGAGAAAATTTTGGAGGCAAAGCACCAGAGATAGTTTGGTGCTTCATATTTTGGGGAGTTGTCTTATTTGTTCTCATGTTGTGTGAGAAAACTGCAAAATACCTGCTGGTGACATGGGCTTTGGACATCCACTGAGCTACTTCTGAAGCCTAGCGGGTGCTCTGCAGCCGAAGAATCCAAATGTCATTGGAATTTGGGTTTATCAGCTTTGCCGCAGGTTGGTTCTTCAGGAATTAGACTGAATAGAAGAAATAAAAACTAAAGAAATAAACAATAAAGAAAACAAGCTGTTGGCATTGCAATCTTTGAGAGGACTGGGTTTGCTGTCACCTGGATGTTCATTTCAGTTTGGTCAGCTGTGAGAAACTGGACCAGATCGATTTCCTGTTGGGTCTTCTGGGCTGTGCTTGAGCAGGATTCTGCTTTCCCTGATTAGGTCCAGGATGCTTGGGATACTCTCTACATCATGTCTGCTTCCTCACCATGTCTCTCCTCTCTCCAGGTTGTTGCAAGAAGGTGCAGATGTGAACGCAAGGCACAGGCTTGGCTGGACAGCTCTCATGGTGGCAGCCATCAGCAGGAACTCCAGGTACATCCATCTCATATCATCCATGAGTCACTTCAACCCATAGCAAGCTTCCGTAAAGTTTGGGATCTGTTGTGGAGCTTAACCCAAGGCAGCTTGTCACTCTTGCTGTGCCTGGTATTTGGTGTGAGAGATGAGGGCAGGCTCCTCCACAGTCCTGGGGATGTAGCATCTGATCTGATGGTGCCATTCCGCAACAGCTCTCAGGTTTTGGCCTCTGATGAGCCCGTGCCTGTGGGATGTCATTGTTGTGGGTACTCGGACACCCCGCTGTCCAAACTCACTCCCATTGGAACTGTCATGTTCCTCCTCACTGGTGGGGCCATGGCTGGGGCTTTCATCCAGGCCTTTCTGAAGCAAAAAGCCTGAATGCTGTGCCCTCCCGCTGCAGTTCCCATGATGATCACTCTGGCTTCTTGTAACCTTTTAAAGACACTCCTAAATATATTCAGTCTACAACTAAATTCAATTAGGTTTTTTTTTTATTTAAAGAAAAAAAGGGGAAAAGAAATCCAATTTTGGAAAACGTGGGACAGACGGGAGAATGAGCTTTGATGTTACAACCTCTCAGGGGTGCTTTACTTAGTCACAAGTTCATAAGCAAAAAAGCCTAATTACTTGGGAAAACACAGGATTAAAGCAGTGCACAAAGGCTAAATATCCGCTCTCGGGCGACACGATTCCAATCCATGTGCCGAGTTCGTGTGTGGTGCAAACTTTGATGTGTGCTATGACAAGCTGAAAGTCGTGACCTCCTCGGGGAGCTCCTTAAGACAGGCCCAGAGATGGGGGCTTGGGGCTGTTTGTTTAACTTTGATGTCCGAGCAGCAACAGGCCCTGTTGTTTGCCTGTCCGTGAAGGGACGGGCTCGGGAGCCTCCCACCTTTCCCAGTGGACAATGGTCAGCAGCGGAGTGTGACGACTGTTGACCATTCCGAGTGACTGGTGGAGCAGAACAGGGCTTCCCGAGTTGCAAAGGCTAAGAGGAGGCAGGGAGAAAGACTGTTCGTGGGACAATAATTACCTAAAATTGGGCCTAAAATCAAGTGGAAATGCTAATGAAAACATCTCAGCAGTAAAAAACATGCAGCTCCCAGGCTGGTCCCTGCTGAGAGGGCAGAGCTGTCACCGCATTTGTCTTAGTTGTGTACCTGGCCAAAAGAAAAGGTTTTGGCTGTGTTTGGCTGTTTATTTTTCCCACATTTTGGATGAATACTGACTTTAATTGAAAATTAAGAAGTTCTTCAGTACCTGAAGCTCAGTGGGATTTGTATCCAGGTAGCAGAAGAGTAACTAGATATGGTTGGACTTTATGATTTTAGAGGTCTTTTCTTGCCTTAATGATTGTGATTCTACCCTTTATGGAGGCAAATATGAATGCAAGCCAACCCACTCCTGGTGTAACAGCTCTGTGATTGTGCCAGATAAGGTTTGGGCCCTTGGTCCTGTTTCTAACATTGTAATGTTTACAGAGGGGACTGGGAAATGCAATGAGCTGGAACATGACCCACAGAGGGTTTGAAATTCCCTGTATAGTCCACAGGGTGAGCTTTGTAAACCGAACTAGACATTGTGCCTGGAGTGGACTGCGTAGGGGAGCAATCAGAAGCACTAGAATGCAGGATTGTTTTGGTTTTAGAGTGTGGTCCCTCTGTAAAATGTGGTACTCTAAATCTGCTTTCTTGAGCCACAGCAGCTGATCTCACAGAGTCACAGAATGGTTTGGGTTGGAAGGGACCTTGAAGCCCATCTAGTTCCACCCCCTGCCATGGGCAGGGACACCTTCCACTAACCCAGGTTGCTCCAAGCCCCATCCAACCTGGCCTTGGACACTTCTAGGGATGGGGCAGCCACAGCTTCTCTGGGCAGCCTGTGCCAGTCCCTCACCACCCTCACAGAGAAGTATTTCTTCCCAATATCACGTCTAATTCTGTCCTCTGTCAGTGTGAATCCCATCACCATTCCCCCTTGTGCTGTTGCTCTCTGCCTGTGTAATCTGCCTGATTTGTGGATTAGTTGTTGTTGTGAGTTTTGGTCCTTAGCCCCTCAGGCCAGCAGGCTTTGAGAGGTGAACTCGGGCTGTCCCTGGCTCAGAGATGGCCAAGCTGCAGCCAGCTGAGCAGACCTGCAGGTACTGTTTGCCTGCAACAAGACCAAGGTTGATCCAGTTACTGGCTCTCTGAACACTTCCTCTTTTAAGGTTGCTGATACCTTCACGGGTTCCTCAGCACACCTTCAGAGGGCTGGGATGCTGGGAATTGAGAGGATTGTTTTATGCTAAGAGAAAGGAATCGTTCAGCCCCAAATTACCACCTTTCCAAAGGTGGTTTTTCAGAGAAGAAAGACGTTTTCAGTCTCCACTCTACTGCTGGAGATTTCTGTGACCTGTCCTTTAGCTTTGTCATGTTTCCCGATTTTCACAGCCCTCACTCTTCCAATTAGACAGCCCCAGTCCATATGTTTAATTTAATTCCAGAGGCACTGCTTTAATGATTTCTGTCAGTTGCCATCAGCTACAAGATGAAATCCTTTGCGCTGGAAGGCAAGTTTAGGTCTGTCTTTTCTTTTTACAACAAAACAATGATTATTTTCTTCCTCTTGGCAATATCTTGTATCCAAAATGTGTCAAGGTGTTGTTTTCCGCTGTGTTCCCACAGATGCATCTTCATGGGGAGACTAGTGCCTAGCTGGGAGTAGAGATATGGTGGATCTAGTGGAGAGCAACATTTAAGGTTCCTTTTTTTATGTGAGAGGGAGTCAAGGTCCTAATTCCTTGGCTCCATGATGATGATACGAGTTGTAACAGGGTTGTGAGCTAAAGATGTATCAGCTGTGACCATGTTTAGAGGAGCAGAGGAAGGTTTTATGCTGCAATTTCCATTGCTGGGGGAATTTGGCACATTTATAGTAATTAAGCTTTAGTTAAATGCATACTGAGAGCTTTGTGGGAGTTGTGTATTTGTTGAAATAAGCAGTACAGCTATCATAAATTAAACCTCAAAGCGGGTAGGACCTTAGCTGTGTGTCTGTATTTTGTAGCACAGTGACCTTTTCTGTATCCAGCTAGTTCAGTTTTCATCATTTCTGCAAGGGATAAAATGACAGTGAAATCGTGAATCATCCTCTCAGCCCCCACTGAGGTAGAAAACTGCTTGTTTGGAAGGGGAAACTAAGGCACAGAGCAGCATGGAAGCTCTGAGTACCAGTGGGATGAGTTTGAGTAGTTCTAAAATATGCTGGGAACTGCTTCTGCTTCCATTCTACAGAGCTGGAGGCAGCTCTGCAGGGAGGTCTCACCAGAGTGAAGCAGAGGGCCAGAATTCCTCTCTCTCCTGCTGCCCATGCTCTGGGATCAGCCCAGGACACAGGGTGTTTCTGGGCTGCCACCACACTGTCAGGTCATGTTGAGCTTTGTCTTCTTGTTTATCAGGGGCTTTAGACTCCAGATTCCTCTCAGCTCTTCCCCACATCATCTCCTCGTCTTCATTTTCTTTTTATGGCTTTGGGTTTTTGCACCCCTCCTTCTTCTCCCCCCCTTTTCAGATCTGGATGTCTTTGCCTTTCTTCACCTTTGCTTCTCAACACCTTTCTGCTGGGAATGACCCCTCCCTGAGCCTTGGCACTCCTTCTCCTTCTCTGCCTTTCTGTGTATACCAAAGGAGCTGTGGGTCAGAGGCTCTCCCATGGAACCAGAACCATGAGTTCATGGCCCAGCATGACCTTGTCCCATGCCTTGCCCTCCTCTAACCCTCCTTAGAGAAAGGAGTCAGGAAGCAGCTTGCTGGGACCTGTGCCTCTTCCACGCATGCACTTAAGGTGCTGTGTGAATGTTTTATATTGGTAATAACAATTCCTCACACATACTGGTATTCTAGTGGTTTGTTCTGAGATTGGTGAGAGGTAACTGATCTAGAGCAGTTCCCTGTCTACAGGCAGTGACATGATGAACTGGCACAGTCTTGTTATCTATATTAGGTACATACATCTGTTCCGTGGGGGGTTTTTTCACTTCAGGCAAGCTATTCAGAGCTGTCTGCAGTGGAGCTGGAGAAATATCTGGGTGCCTTTGGAAGCAGGTATGACTGCGCACGTAACTTGACAGAAGGCTGAGGAGTTGGACGTGGATTTCAGCTGTGATGGTAATACATTTGGAGGGCTGAACCCTACAAACTGGGACATTGGCTTTCAACCACTCCCTTTCTGGGTGTTTTTGATGAACAGCGTCCACTCAGCTGTTCTGCAGCTGTTCCCCACACCGCTGCCTTGTGTCGCCATCCCAGACCTCTGGGTATGAGCACCCTCTTTTCAGGGTTTAACAGCATCTATTGTCCTGTAGGTCAGGCACAGTGAGATATTGTCAGTTTAGCAGGTTCCTGCACCTCTCCAAGCCACGGAAATGGCTTCTCTGCATGGTTTCCTGGGCAGGGAGCAAAGCTTGTAATGCTCCTTGTCTCCTTTCTATGCCTTCACCATGCCTCTGAAGCATGATTCACCTCTGTTGCACTCTTAAGAGAAAACTGAACAATATAACAATTACCACCATTCAAGGTTTTTATTTTCCTTTTTTAGATCTCATATCCTTTTTATCAGTTTTTGAGGAGTCAATCTTTTTCATCTTGGTCAATAATAAACCACCATGGAGCAAGGGAATGCTATGCTGCCTGACTTTCTGTGCCAGAGGTAGGCGTGAACATATTCCTGGGAAGGCACACATCCACATTTAGCCTCATGTGAGGAAAAAAAAGAACGGGCAGGGGCTGGAGTGCAAGCAGCAGCTCCTCCCAGTCCTCCTGCCCTGCTGAGTTTTACACAGTTAAGATATAGCCACACAAGGATCCCCTTTGTGTCCAGGCAGGACCTGTGGCTCCTGTGAGAGCTCAGGGCAGCCGCGCATCAAAACCCTCCCAGGCGATTGCATTGTGCTCATGACGCACAGTCATGGAGATCACTGGGCTTCTTGGTTCACCAACCCCAGCTGCCGGCGCCTTGGTCCAGGCGCAACGTCTCTCTTGATGCAGCCCCAGTCACCTCCTGCCATCTTGTCATTGATTTCCCCACCCCCTGTATTGTATATATGTATTTATTTATTGAACAATATGTTGGTCCAGCCATTACAAGCAGAAAGCACTTTCCTCAATCGATTGAACTGCCCAGCCAACTCTATCTCAGCATTGCCCTCTGAGTCATCACCTAGGTCAATTTAGATTTATATTCACCCTGATGAATAGGCTCTGCCTCTAATCCAACCAAAACTTGATCAGCAAGTTAAAACTCAGCTTGTTGAGGCTCTTGAGCAGAGGTGAGTTATGGAGGCAGGCTGGAGCAGCCCAGCCAGACATTGGTGACCCACTCCTTCTAGGATCTAGCATGGAGTACTGTTCTGTCCAAATGCCTGGCAGCAAGAGTAGAAACAAAGGAGGTGAATATTGGCCAGAGAATCTGCCATTTAAAACTCACTCATTACAGGATGGTTTCAATTTGGAAGGGACCTTAAAGCCCATCTCATTCCAACCCCCCTGCCACAAGCAGAGACACCTTCCACTAGACCAGGTTGCTCCAAGCCCAGTCCAAGCTGACCTTGGACACTTCCAGGGATGGGACAGCCACAGCTTCTCTGGGCAACCTGTGCCAAGGCCTCACTACCCTCACAGGGAAGAATTTCTTCCCAATATGCCATCTAACTCTGCCCTCTGGCAGTAGGAAGCCATTCTGCCTTGTCCTGTCCCTCCAGGCCCTTGTCCAAAGTGCCTCTCCAGCTCTCTTGGAGCCCCTGTAATCACCTGATTTTGTAAGTCCCTTCCGTGTTCTAGGGACATTCACATGCTTTGCATCACTGAGTGCTGTCTCTCTGCATTTTGATGGCACTGTTTCCTTTCCTACAGGCTAATTTGCTTAAATGTCCTGTTACCTGCAAATTGGATAGGTACAATCAATAGTTGTGATTCCAGGAATGTCTGGCTGATGGAAAAGTGCCTGGAGGGGTCGGCACATCCCAAAAACAGGAGATGAGCTTGAAAGATGATTGGAGAGGGAGCCTGAATGTGTGATGTGTCGTTACTAGACCAGTGCCAGGATTTTGGTAGAGCAGAGCTTGCCAGGAAGTGATATCTGTGCTTATTAAACTTGAGCCTCTCCGCTATTGTAGGAGCTACAGAAATGTTCTTATTGCGGGGTGAATATGGTGCAAAGGGTAGTTCATAGAGGGAGCAGAACAGTTCTGCCATCATCACCCACCACGTCACTCTTATACGACCTTGCATCTAGCAGTTGTGGTCCTCTGCTCAACTTCTCATGAAAGGTCATTGCCCAGAGAAGAATGCTGAAGGTGTAGGCAATGAATGAAGAGAAAAGGGCTTTCTGAGTGTCGAAGAGCATGCAGAGGTGATATCTGATGGAGTGCCTGGGAAGAACATTCATCTCAATGTAATCACTGAGAGCAGAAAAGAAAGATGGATGGAGTTATCAAGAAAATGACAAGTCAGCCCATGTTACCATATGACTCACTCGGTATTTGAAGCTCACCCAGGGGCTACAAGGTTGTGGATTATAGTCCTACATTGGGACTAGGGATCATTTCCCTTAAAATGAAGCAGATGCAGGGACCTGAAGATATATCATAGCCTATGAGCTAAAATTGAAGTAGAGGGAACTCTTTGGTGGTGACAGCCATAAGAATGGGATCCCAGAAGGGTGGTTGGACCGTCTCAGAACCCATACTTCCAAGGACTTGAGTGACCAGAGAGGCTCAGCTCCCTGGTGGAAATATTGGATGCCCTGATGCAAGGATCATGGTAAGTTAGCTGCTAGGGCGAGATCGTCAAAGGCTTAATTGCAGCACATAATTTCTTCCCTGAAAGGGTTGTCCAGTCCTGGCGTAGGCTTCCCAGGGAGTCCCTGTCCCTGAAAGAATTTAAGAGCCGTGTGGATGTGGTATTTGTGGACATGGGTTAGTGGTGACCTGGGCAGTGCTGGGGGAACACTTGGACCAAATGATCTCAGAGGGCTTTTCCAACCCAAATGATTCTGTGATTCTATGACTTTATCATGGTTGAATGGCTTTATACTTCGAGAATGGCTTTGTACTGGGGAGAATGGCAGGGAAATTGAAACTGTCTTCCTACACAAACCAGTCTGTGATTCCATGAATGTCTTTATAGCAGGGAGAGTGACTTTATACTGTGGGAATGGCTTTATACTGGAGGGAATGAGTTTATACAATGGTTGTATTATATAGGTGGGGGTCAGTCTCTTCTCCCCGGTAACAAGTGACAGAACAAAAGGAAACGACCTCAGGTTGCTCCAGGAAAGGTTTAGGTTGGACCTTGTGAAAATTTCTTCACCAAAAGGGTTGTCCAGCCCTGGCATAGCTGCCCAGGGCAGTGGGGAAGTCCCCATCCCTGGAGGAATTTAAAAGACACGTGGATGTGGCCTTTGGAGACATGGGTTAGTGGTGGTCTTGGTGGTGCTAAGGGAATGGTCTAAGAGGGCATTTTCAACCTAAACAATTCCCTGATTCTTGCTCCTGCCCCATGTGCTGGTGCTGTGCTCACTAAAGGTGACTGTGTGGTGAGGAGCGCACTGCTGCCAGTAAGGAGTTGGCCTCTATTGTACCGTACTCAAAGAATGAAATAACCACCTTAGATTCTGCTAATGCATTTATAGGGTAAATGGGAGAGGAGCTTAAGTTAAATTCCAGATGTGACTTGACAAGCCACAGCCTGCAGATACATGTCAGTCAGGCTGTGGCGCACATCGCTGTCAGTCTGTGAGCTGTGTCACCGGTGATGAATGCTAACAAACGAGTTACTGTCTAGTTGTCATGGGAAGCTTGAACTCTGGAAAAAAAATTAAGAATTAACTGGCTTCAAGCTGCTTTCAGAAGTGATGAGAAATCTAATTCTGGCCTGATGATTGTTTGGGTTCAGAAGCAGAGATTGAGGACTTCCACACTAAAACTGCCTGGGCAGTGTGTTGCGTGTGGTTCTGACCTGCTGCAGTGTGCAGCATTCACTGGCAGCCCAAAATCCAACCATGTGATCCCCAGCACCCTCGGCAGCAGGGCACGGGAGAGGATTCTGCCCCTATTCTCCACTCTGGTGAGATCCCACCTGCAGTGCTGCCTCCAGCTCTTTCAGCCTGTCTCCACATGAGAGGTGCTCCAGCCCTCTCATCACCTTCAGGGCCACCTGTGGACTGCTTTCGGTGGAAGTTGTTTGCACTTGTTGTGGTGGTAGGATGGCACCGATATAGGTTACAATAATCTCCCTTCTTGCCGGGACAGGGCTGACCTTGGAGCCAAGATCTGCATCTGGGAATATGCCTTGTGCTCGGAGCATGTTCTGTGCAGGTCTCCTCAAGAGGGCTGCATATCCCTACAGTGTCACCTGTTCCTCCAGTGCCTCCCTCATCTCATTCATTCTAGAATATGCTGGTGGAGCTCTGTTTCTTGAAATGTTAGTTATGATTGTGGTTTATTAACATATTAATATTAACATATTAACATTCCCGGGAATGTTTGAGGAGGGCTTTCTGAGCACTTCCCAGTCTCTGATGGGCTTTATTTCCTCATCTCCTGCCTTATTTTCATTCTGTTTTGTGACAGTGTGGTGAAGGCCCTGCTCACAGCTAATGCAGATCCAAACCTTGGGGATGATTTCAGCAGTGTGTATGAGATTGCCAAAGAAAAAGGCCTCCATTCCTTGGAAGGTAAGATAGTTTGTGTGCAGCTACCAACATTTGCTTTTCAGGTCCCAAATTTTTGTTTCCTTGTGGGTTTTTTTTAGAGATAGCTTCAGCTTCCATTTAAATGCAAAATAACTGATGGTATGCAGGTGAATGTATGTCTAAAGAGAAAAGAAAGCTTATGTAGATGTTACATAGAGGCAATCCTTCAACTTCCCAGAGGTAAACTGGTTTTATATAGGCAGAACATAATACAAAGGCATAGATAGGAACATCATCCCACTAACCCGCACGCAGCCCCATGCTGGGGAAAGAGTAGGATTCAAGGAGTGTATTCCACCAGCAGCTTTAATTCAGATTTTATCAGGAGATACAAAATGCAGAAAACTTGGCCAATTGAAATAAAGCTAAATGATGTAACTGGTTGCAGTGACTGCTGCTGAATTTGGGCAGGCATCAGTGCCAGCTCAGCCCTGGAAGCCTTTCCATGGAAACAAGGACATTTTCTGCAGAGTCATGTTATTTCGTTATGATTATTCTTGGCGGGTGTCTCAGGTTCCAGTCTCACCCCTTCATTATCCCTGTCGCTGGGATGTTGATGCAGACAGAATCACAGGATCATGGAATGATTTGGGTGGGAAGGGACCTCTATAGCCTATACAGTCCAACCCGCTGCCATGGTCAGGGGTACCTTCCACTACAGCAGGTTGCTCAGACATCTGCTTTGTTTATTCAGACCAATTTCAATTTCCCAGACTGTTTCCCCTTTTAACAACGATAAATGGTGGTTAAATTTTCTTGGGTTTGTGATTATTGGTGGAATCTCAAGGGGGAGGATGTCTGGATTCTTGGTGCCCAGCTGTTCTTCGCAGCAGCCAGCTGCATGTGCAGGCATACTTCTGTTCCCCAGCCTGGCAGGAGTGCTGGCAGGACTCAACCTCCCTAAAATGTCCCAATCTGTTTCCTTCCCCTCTCTAGAAGCCTTTTCCCCATCCGAGCCCTGTGCTGACCTGCCAGCCTTGCATGTGAGCTGGCAGGTCATGGGATGTGTTCCAGCCATCCCCATTGCCCTGCCATAGCCCAGTCAGCCACTGGGAATCACATTCCCAGGGACAGCTGCATCCACAGTGGCTGCATTTGTGTGTTATGAGTTCCTTGGAAGTTAAACCTTGTCCCAGCTGTTCCGAGGGGGAAATGGGAGGAAACCACACAGGTTGTGCAGAGCCTCACTCTGCCCTGTACAATTTGCAGAGCCTGAGTCATAGAGTCACAGAATAGAATTGTGGAATTGTTTAGGTTGGAACAGCCATGCCAGACTATCGGGTCCAACCATTCCCCCAGCACTGCCAAGACCACCACTAACCCTTGTTCCCAAGTGCCACTTCCACACGTTTGTTAAGTTGTTTCTTGGATGGTGACTCCCCCACTTCCCTAGGCAGCTGTGCCAGGGCTGGACAACCCTTTCCACTGAGACCTTTTCTCCAACATCCAGCCTAAACATCCCATGGCACAACTTGAGGCCATTTCCTCTTGTCCTGTCCCTTGTTTCCTGGGAGCAGAGCCTGACCCCCACCTGGATCCCCGCTCCTGTCAGAGAGTTGCAGAGGTCCCCCCGAGCCTCCTTTCCTCCAGACTGAGCCCCCCCAGCTCCCTCAGCTGCTCCTCATCAGACTTGTGTTCCAGACCCTTCCCCAGCCCCACTGCCCTTCTTTGAACACCCTCCAGTGCCTTATTGTCTTTGCAGTTGTGAGGGACCCAAAACTGATCCCAGTGTTTGAGGTGTGGCCTCAGCCATGCCCGGCACAGGGAGACAGTTACTTCCCTTGTCCTGCAGCCACACTGTGGGTGACACAGCCCAGGATGCCACTGACACATGGTGATGTTATCCACTGGCCTGTCTGTGCTTTTGTCTCAGTGTTAAGAGACGAAAGCTCTGTGAAAGCCTAAAGAAGGTGTAATATTTGAACCTTTCATAAAGCACAGGTTGAGTAAAGAAAATGGATCAGTGAGGTGACAGCTTTGACAGAGCGTTATTTTATATTTTTAAAAGCTCCCTGCTCTCATCCCTCACTGTGACCCACCCGTGCAGCCGACCTGCTCTTTGATGGGAGGGATAGCATACATAGATCAGATCCCTATAGCAGGGATTGCAAAATGTATGAAACAACATTAAAAAATGAGCAATGGAATGCCAATACATAATGCATGTACATAGACTTTATTTAAGACAAAGTATATCAACAAAGAAAGTTAATTGTTTTTGTCTGCATTCATCCCTCTATAATGTTATATATTTTGGAGTGAAGAAAAGATAAGGCCGCTCCACAAGAAGTTGCATTAATTCTTTGCTTGACATGTTTTATTAAAAAGAATAAATTCAGTTGCATTTTTAAAAAGAGAGAGAGAGAGAAAGAAACTGCCTTTGTTTTTTTCCCTTTTTTTAGACATTTACATATTTCGTGTATAAATATTTTTTCATAAAAACATCCAAATCGAGAGGGTATGCTCCGCAACCACTGCACAAAATATATTACAGACATTTATATGGATGGCAGGAAGGGAGACAGAGGGCTGAAAATTTCCAGGCACCCAGTGATTGATGGTGGACGAGGCTTCCCCTGACGCTTTATTGAGTTTCCGATGATTATCTCTCTCGGAGACATTTTTTACGGATGACGGCCGAGCTGTCACAACGGACCATGGGGGAAAAAACCCAACAATAATAACACTTTAATCTCTTTACTGCACTGCTCCCTAGTATCTCAGATTCATCTTCCCTGACGCACGCAGTTCATTATCCTGCTCCTCCCTGGGTAGGAAATGACGACAAATAAATAAATATACATACTCACCCTGTGTGCTTGGAGAAAGGACCCAGGGAAGGAAAGGAGTCAGGGCATTAATTGATCTTCCTGGAGGGACTGCGGTTCATTAGCAGAGATGCTTGGCTCACACAGCATCAGGTATTCATCACAGTGTTTCACTCTTCTGAACTTTTCAGATCTTCTGGAAATCTGTCAGTGACTCTTAGGAGGGACCATGGAGATGTCCCAGCAGGCCACCCCCTTTCCAGCTCCATTTGCTTTGCTGTGACAAAGTATAAGGTGCTCAGAGCACTTGGAAGTTCTCCTTGTCCCTGAACCTGGGTGTGCTGAGTTTTGTGTACAGACTCTTTCACCAGGGAGCTGGACACCCTTCCAAGAGCAGAATTTGGCCCACTGGGTGACTGGTGTTCATTTGACAGGAGACAGCACACACCAACCCCACTGTCACTCAGGCTCCTTGGTGGGACTGGGTACTTATGGGGCTTCCTCTGGGCCCCATGTACATGTGCTGGTGCCTCACCACCCTCTTCCCAGTATCCAGTCTTACCCTGCCCTCTGGCAGTTTGAAGCTATTCCCCCTTGTCCTGTTGCTATCTGCCTCTGTAAAAGGTCATTCTTCCATTTTTTTTCACGCATGACTAGAGCAAAGGACTTAAAATCTAGGTTTTCTAAAGCCTGATCCTTAGGAGATCCTACAGGAGAGTATGGGTGCTGCAGACCCTTCCAGTAGAGCCATTCCCTGCCTAGATGCGTGGGCTGCTGGAGACTCCTAGGATCAGGAATTTGTTTGAAGGTCAAGCCATAGCAGGGCAGCAATCTCTTCTGTCACATCTTCCCTTCTGTTTGCTAAATCATTATTTAGATTAGATACTGGGAAGAAATTCTTCCCTGTGAGGGTGGTAAGGCCCTGGCACAGGTGGCTGGGAGAGAAACTGTGGCTGCCCTATCCCTGGAAGTGTTCAAGGCCAGGTTGGATGGGACTTGGAGCAACCTGGTCTAGTGGAAGATGTCCCCTGCCTATGGCAGGGTGTTGGAACTGGGTGAACTTTAAGGTCCCTTCCAGGCCAAGCCCTCCTGTGGTTCTATGATAAATGGTTGGAACAAGGCTGAGGTCTTCTTTCAGGTGTTCCCCACCCACCTCCTCCTCTGGTGCTGTGTAGGCAGTCACTGGGATTCATGGAAACCATGTTGTCTTCTTGTCTGCTGCTGCTCAGTGAAATGGGGACAATGGCCACCAGAAACCCCCACTGGGGTCCTCGTGGTCCTGGAAAAAGGCATTAAGTCCTTAAGAAACTTTCTGCCTGGTTATGGGGGTCCATGCTGCTGCAGTCCTTTAGTTACCTCAATGAGCTGAGCTATGGTGCTTTGTTCCGTGCAGTCCTTGTCACCCGGGAGGACGACTTCAACAACCGTCTGAACATCCGAGCCAACTTCAAGGGCTGCACAGCTCTGCACTATGCCGTGCTGGCTGACGACTACCTGACAGTCAAACTGCTGCTGGATGCAGGTGAGTTTTGTAGCACTCAGCTCTTGGGCCAGGAGCACTTCTGAGTCAGCCCATCCCACAGAACTGTCAGGCTCAGACATGAGCCCCGCTCTGTCACTATCAGGATTAGGTGTGATTTACTGTTTGTTTTGATCTCTTTACTTTTTAGTTTCTGTGTTCCCATTCATGTCCAATGGTTTTGCTCATGTACTTTTGGTGGATGTTCTCATCTTAATTAATGAGTCTTCCCTTTCCTCCTGTGGTTGGATGGCCATAAGATCACAGAATCCTGGAATGGTTTGTGTTGAAAGGGACCTTAAAGATCATCCAGTAGACAAGGCACAGGAGAGGTGCTGGTACCCACATGAAATGGTGGAGGTTCAAGTATTGTTGGCACCTGGGCAGCGCAGCTGTTGTGAGAATAGGTAGGAATTACCTTGTGCAGTTATTGGTCTTCACAGTTAAATCACACAGCCCTTCTCCTCATGGATCCTGCTTCACTCTGCTCTCTTGTGTACCCACCTGGGCAGCCTGTTCAATGCCTGACTATCTTCATGGGGAAAAAGCTGATCAGCACTAGTGGAGTAGAATGAAAAGATGCATTTAGCTAACAAAATAGAGATGTGCTGCCATGACAACTGTTTTTATATATACCCTCCTGCTGCTCCTTCCCAGGATGACATTTGCAGCTGTGTTATGCTGTTCTCCAGAGCTGATGTCTGCTTAGTGTGTACCTGCAGCTGCATAGTGCCAGTGCTCTTACCTTAGCACATTGGCTCTCAGACCACCAAGCTGGTCTATAGTCCTGCTTTCCTCCAGACTCGATGTCCTTTGTCCCCCTCGTTCCTCCTCCTCCGACAATTTCGACTTCTCTCCTCCCTGCAAGGTCATCAGGGTGACCTCAGAATGAGCCCAATGTAGGAGTGCTGTGTCTGCTCTGAGGTGCTTGCTGCCGGCAGCCTCTGCCAGGTGCAGCATCAAGTGGCCACACACCCCAGCCTGGCCCTGTGAGAGACAGACTCAGTAGTGTCTGACTGGCCAGATACTGATTTTTGCAAAAATTTGAGGAATGGTGTTGTCTTCATTGTGGGCATCTCAGGAGTTAATTCTAGGGAAGCAGCAGGTGGATAATGGTATGACATGCTTACATAAGGTTCATTCCTTAAGAAAGCAACTAAAAAGATAATGGAAAGTAGCATCTGTGATGGCTAAGCATCCCCAGAAGGGATGAGAAAAAATAATTGTGGGAACATTGAACCTTGATACTCATCTGTACCATATGCTTGTTATCTTTCACAAATAGAAAAATATGAGTGAAAGACTGAGATTCAGTAGCACTGAACTCCAGGTCAGGGTTTCTCTGGGAGCCTGCCAGATACCAGAACCCCAGCTTCTGGCCATAAATTAACACAAAAACAAAGCCACTGAAAGAAAACGTATTGCAAAGGCAAGGTTCCTCAGGGATGCTTGAAGGGAAGGGAGCTGAAAAAGCAAACAGCTGCTCTGGAAGCTGTGAGAGTGTGTGGGCATGGTGGGTGGGAAATCCTCAGACAAAAACATTAGCCCATGTGGTGTCCAGCACATTTGTCTGACATGGAAGATCTCTTCCATGTTCCCAGCACATGTAGGCACTGCATGAACACAGAACCCAGCAGGGTCTCAGAGCATGTGACTCACTACATGTCTGTGGCACAGGCCAGTAGCACATGTTCAGCTGTCGCTTGGCCACGGGCACTGGCAGTTAGAAGGAACTGCTCTAACAAGACCCCTGGGATCCCACAGTTATGGGCAGGGATGCCTGTGGGAGAAGTGGAGTGGAGTGAATAGAGTGGGCTTGATCTGCTTGAGCAAGGGATTGTGAATGCACAGACCTGGAGAGTGCAAGGGACTGTGGGGCGTTACAGGGAGTGGCAGCAGAGTTGAAGTGCTGGAACAGTCCATGTCATGGCAGTGTTGGGACAGATCTGTGCAGATAGTCTGTGGTTCTTGAGGCTGGTGAGTGTTTCCCATGTGGCACGATGCAAATCATAGAATCACAGAATAGTTTGGCTGAACAGCCTTAGCTTTCCCAGCCTGTGTACATAGCAGAGATACTCCAGCCCTTGGAACATCTCTGTGGCCTGCTCTGGACTCCCTCCAGAAACTCCACATCTTTCTGATGTTGGGCCCCAAAGCTGCAGGCAGCTCTGCAGGTGGGGTCTCACCAGAGCAGAGCAGAGGGGCAGAATCACTTGGAATAACATTTTTTCCAAAGATACCTCCTTCTCCTTTCTGCCTTGGAAAGTCTCCTTGCACGACGTGTATTATCAGTTCACTGAAAGTACCAACTAAGTTGGTTATACTAAGTACAGGTAAAATATGGGTGCCAATAAGTGAAGGTGGCACTAAAGAATTTCTCCATCCTGAATAAATCAATGCAAGGAGTAAGTCCAGCTTATTTCCCCAGCTGTGCCCTGCACAGCTCCCTGAGTACCATTCCAATCCAAGCATCACTTCACAGAGAGGACTGTTCTTTTTGTTCCAGAGCTGTCTCTCTGTCTGTCCCGGAGCCACTGCCATCCCTGTGAATGTTCCCTTCTCTGCCCAATGCTCACAGAGAGTTCTTTGTTTGTGGGAAAGTGTCTCAGCTCGAAAGAACTCACTTGAATCTCAGAAAAAAGTGTCTAACAATCTGTGGGACTGTGTTTGTTTGGGTACAACTGGAGGGATTGTATGAAATCAAGGTCAAAACTCAGAATTTAGCCAGAAAATGTGACAGTCCCTCAGCACTGTTCCATTCTCAATCCAGCCCCACAGAAGTCCTTCTGGATCAGGTTCTGTGGCATGGCAAAGCGGGGATCCCTGTCTCCCTGTCAGTGTAATCTGGGATGAATACACGGCCGAGGGTCTTGGCGTGGAGGTTGAACACCGCTCAGCCCTTTGTGAGGGTAATGTCCCTGTGCTGCCATTGACACTCATGCACAGGATGGCTCCTGGTTGCTGATATGGAACAGGCTCCCCTTGCTCCCTCGCTACACCTGCCTTTTACTAACTCTCCATTTACTCTCCCTCACTGGTGCCCTGCCCTCGGGCCAAAGCCATTAACCGCCCAGCCCCTCTCTGCTCCAATCACTCCCCACCCTGCTGTTGTTTTTTAAGGGAAGCCCCCATGCACTTGCCTCTCACCCCATGTCCCTGGCCTTTTGTGGCCCATTCAGTGACTTGTTTGACCCCTCCAGGACCTTATTGCCCTGTGGTCAGCACGTGTGTGCCCAGCAGACCGCGAGACGAAGTGGCGGCTCTGTTGTCCTTTTGGGCAGTTGTTGGTGACATTTCACAGTCCTCTGACCTGAGGTGACAGCATAAATATTGGTGTTTGGGGAAGGAGTGGGTGGGCACTTGCATCCATGGAGTGCACCAGTTGCTACTGCAGGCACGATCGATTCCAGGGGCTTTGTGTTTGGCTTGGAGAAAGGCAGGCAGGGTCACCAGCTTACTGGTGACAGGAGTCTCCTCGTTATAGAGGGTGCTTTTATTATGTCAGTATTTACATGAAATAGCTATTATTAAAAGGTGCAGCTTTCTGCTGGCAATGGGGTAACCCTGCCGTGGAGCCCGACCACCATTAACCACCCTTCTACATCTGGTTCTGCTACAGAACCTGTTGCTGAAATGCAGGGAGCCAGAGGAGCTCAGGCAGGCACTGATTGATGGGTCCAGAGCAGGCCATGGAGATGATCTGAGACCTGGAGCCCCTCTGCTCTGGAGCCAGGCTGGGAAAGCTGGAGGTGTTCAGCCTGGAGAAGAGAAGGCTCCAAGGAGACCTTGGAGCCCCTTCCAGTGTCTAAAGGGGCTCCAGGAGAGCTGGAGAGGGACTTTGGACAAGAGCCTGGAGTGACAGCACTAGAGGGAATGGCTTCAAACTTGTCAGAGGACAGAGGTAGATGGGATATTGGGAAGGAATTCTAGTTTGTGAGGGTGGTGAGGCCCTGGCACAGGTTGCCCAGAGGAGCTGTGGCTGCCCCATCCCTGGAAGTGTTCAAGACCAGTTTGGACAGGGCTTGGAGCAACCTGGTAGGGTGGAAGGTGTCCCTGCCCATGGCAGGGGAAGTGGAATGAGATGAGCATTAAGGTCCCTTCAGCCCAAACAGTCCTGTGATTCTGTGATCAGGTGCTGAGGGATTTACCCTGCAGGTAGATGACCCTCTTCCCAGCACGGGATATTGGTCACCTTTCACAGGCTTGTCCTGGGATGAGCTTTTGTAACCTTTCAGTAAACTGAAATTACACTAAACAAAGCATGGAACAAGATTCTGCAGGAACTGTCTTGGGCTGGAGATTATGAAAGGTAAAAGCAAAATATTGTGAGCTCTTCCTCCCGTATGCACCTCAGAAATTGGGCACAGGAACAAGTGTAGAAGCAAGGTTTCCCTGGTGCTTAGCAGTACAGATGTCACTTTTCTTGGATCGCAAATTGCTTTTCCAATTGCTTTTCCGTGTTGTGTTTGGTGTGTTCTGTCTGTGCAGCAAGGGCTTAGCTGAATTGTCACTTGCTGATGTGTGGAAGTGTTGTTTTCACACCGTTGTGTGGCAGTGCATTACTCTGCTGGTGCACGTAGGTGGGTGGGGCTGGGGTGGGCTTGGTTTCATATCCTTGCTTAAAAGCAGAGCAGTTCCCCCTTCTGAGACTGCCCCGTGCCTTTTGTTGGTACCTCCCCTCTCCCTGTCCCACTGCAGAAAGAGACACATCCCCTCCTGCCAAACCTGAGCAGGCTCCATCTGTGTTCCATTCTCCCCAGTGCTCTCCTCATCCCTGACTGCCCTGGTTTCTACTTCCCATCATCAGAAGTTATCCCCTTTGCTTCCAGCTCCTCCTAGAGCCAGCACATAGGCTGACCAGGCTGTTACTGCATGGGAGATGCCTCCTGCAATACACCCTCAGTGGAATCACAGATTCACAGGGTTGGAAAGGACATTAAAGCTCATCCAGTTCCACCCCTTGCCATGGACAGGGACACCTTCCACTAGCCCAGGTTGCTCCCAGCCCCATCCAACCTGTCCTCGAATGTTTCCAGGGATGGAACAGCCACAACTTCTCTGGGCAACCCGTACTAGGGCCTCCCCACCTTCACAGCAAAGAATTTTTTCTCAGTTTTCACTCAAACTGCCCTCTGTCTGTGGGAAGCCATTCCCCCTTGTCCAAAGACCTTCTTCAGCTCTCTTGAAGAAAAGAACATATGTTTATGAAAACTTATTAGCTGGAGCTGCAATAACCCAGTTATAATAATTTATATATAATAATACTAATTATAACAATCCAGATTATAATAATGTAAGAATATATAATAACATAATCCAGGTTATAATAATCCTGAACTTGCTTTGCTGGCAATTTAGCCCAATGCATTTGTTGGTAATGCTGCACACTCCTCTCCTCAGTCCAATGTAACTGCAGATCTTGTGAGTAGGATGAGTGATGGGTAAACAAATTACAAAGCTAGTGTTGCAAGAACAACCAGGCTTTGGATATCAGAAAGTGAAAGTGCTCATGGTATTCTCTTGAAAAAAACAGGTTCTAATTTATGCTGTCTTTTGGGGTTTGGCTCAGCGTGTCTTGGAGTGTTTTCAGTTGCATCTCAGATGTAAAGGGTCCATCCTTCCAGAGGGAGGGTAAAGCATATCCCTAGGGAACCATGGGCTCCCAGGTACCCAGCAGCCAGTTATGGGTTTTAACACTTCCTGAGAAGGTGACATCACAGTTTTGCTGCACTCAGTACATTAAGCAAGAGCCCAGGGCAGAGCTCCTCTCCTTACAACTGTCTGACATAGAATGTAGACAGGTGAGGGTTGGTTTCTTCTCCCAAATAACAAACAGCAAGACAAGAGGAAACAGCCTCAAGTTGTGCCACAGGAGGTTTAGCTTGGATATTGGGAAAATTTTTTGATGGAAAGGGTTGTCCAGACCTGGCGCAGCTGCCCAGGGCACTGGTGGAGTCCCCATCCCTGAAGGGATTTAACAGCTGTGTGGATGTGGCACCTGGGGACATGGATCAGTAGTGGCCTTTGCAGTGCTAGGGGAATGATTGGGGTCAGTAGTCTGGCCAGGCTTTTCCAACCCAAACAATTCTGTGATTCTATTCTATGACTCTGTGACTCAGGCTCTCCAAACCATATGGTACAGAGTGACGCTCTGCACAAACTCTGTGGCTTCCTCCCATTTTTTCTTTAGAGCAACTAGGAAAATGTTTAACTTTTAAGCGGGTCGTAGCACACAAACACAGCCACTGTGGACGCAACCATCCCTGGAAATCTCAGTCCCAGCAGCTGGCTGGGCTGCTGTTTTTGGGGAGTCACAGGCATGGTACCTGCATTGGGTGGTCTGTCCTGGAGGTTTGCTCCCAGACATTTGCTGCCCAGGCCAGCTGTCATGCCAGAATGCCTGACATTCTCTCGCCCTCTCCATGCTCATATTTACAAGAGAATGTGATAAATTCCATATTGATTCCTTTTGTTGCACTGTAAATTTTGCAAAAGATGATTAAATAGTGCAATAGAGTCTGCGAGCGCCAAGGCTCAATATGTTCTGGGCCGGTGTATCGACCCTCCGTCCAACTGCAGCCAGTTCCACTCCTCGCCATGCCAGACCAGTAATTAAAATCCTATGAGACTGGGATTTAGAAACCAATCATATCCCAGCATCGAGGCATCCAGCATCCCACTGTGGTGAGAGCAATAAGAGTCCAAGTGCCAGCATGTTTCTGTCTGTGTCAGAGCACTTAGAAATAGTTTCCCCTTAGGGCAGGGGAGTAAATAAATCCCTCTCAAAATGTTTCTGGGGACAAACTTGACAGTAACATCATGTTTGGCATGAACCTAAGAGCTCTGCACATGTGTGAGTATATGGAGAAATGATGATGGATATCATCCTAGCATGCTGAAGAGCAGGAGTTCTCACAGTACGTGGTTGTGCTGTGAAACAAGGTCCTCTGGATTCTTTTTCTTGTCCCAATGCTCAGGGCCTTCCCAAGCCATGATCTGTTCACTCTTTGGAGCAGCTGGTTGTCCATATGAGTCACGGATGCCACTGTGTGCCCCACCCTGTCTGTTTGAAGTGTGAGCCTTGTTCTGGCTGCAGTAGGCTCTGATCTGCTGCACTTCTGCCTTGACAGGATGGAGAGACAGGAACAGGGTCCCAGGGCTGCCAAGGACACAGGGAGCATTGCTGGGATACTCCTCCAAGTCCTCGGGGTGCCCTTGGCGTCCTCCTTTTCCAGCTGCCATCTCTCCCTCCTCCTGGCACCCCCACCCCCATCATGAGGGCAGTGGGGGACCCAGGTATCAGCACCCGCTACGTCGCCAGCTCTATTGACAGTTATCCAGAAACTGAAGGAATTCAAGACAAATTGTTAAGAGGATGGAGTTAATAAAATTTGAAAAATTGAGGCCTGTCACTCCACTAAACTTTTTTCGATTCTGCTGACAGGAACATATTTCCCCAATGAGTGACCTTCTGCAGCTGCTGCAGTGCCGCACGCCGGGCGGGCGCAGAATGGGAACCCCCACGCTATTTATCAAATATTATCAGCCAGGGCCTCCTAATATGAGCAGGGAGGAACGAGAGGAGGCGACGGGCTCGCACAGCCTGAGGTGCTGCCCAGGTGTCCATCTCCAGCCACAGGCAGCGAGTGGGAGGTGACAAATTGCCTTCTATTAAGTCTCGGAAGGTTGGTGTCCCCTCAGCCGCTGCTGCAGCCGACCACAGGGAGGGAGAGGGCAAGGGAGGAGGTGGAGATGGGGAAGAGGGGTCAGCCAGGGCGCCAGTGGACCAGTGGCCACTCTTACCTTCTATTAGCAAGCCAAGTGACACCATAATTTATGGCGGCATAATATTTTATTGCTGCCAGTACTCGAGGTTGGAATCGACCAGTTATAGGAGTCAGGTTCTATCAATTATTGCAGCAATTAGTCAAGTCGTCAAAGCCATTAACAGGGGGATTAGGCCAATATTGGAGAGCCATTATTGATAGATCCAGGGGAAAGCCAAACAAACCCTCCTTTGGAAATGAGAGCAGGCCTAGCCTCGAGGATGTCATCATTTGGAGAAGCCAGGAACGTGTTCCCCTGCACAGACCCGGGTGGGTTTTGGGGAGGGGGAGGATCATGGGAGCACTGTCTCTTTAACGGATATTGAGTGGCCAGCCCCGGCAGTGGGGTTTATTACAATCTTACCTGTCTCAATCATATTCTTTATTTGGGAAGACAAGGCTTACCATAGAAATTACTCTGTGTCGGATGTTTATGGAGCACATTTTTCATTCTGTAAGCAAATATAGATCCCTGATGCCAATGCCTAGGAATGGCTAATCTCTGCGGCTCTGCTCCCACTGACTCCCCTTGCTTCATTCATCTCTTCTGATTGCTGCTCGCTGATATTGAGCACTCCTGATGCTCTGCACTCTCCCATGGCACAGCAGCAGCTTGGTTTGCCTGTGCCAAGGTACTCAGCTTGCTCCCCTGTTTCCAGCGGGATCACAGAATGGTTCAGATTGAAAGGGACCACCAGCGGGGTCATCTGGACCAACCTCCCTGCTCAAGCAGGACTACATTGCACAGGATTGCAATGGAAGGATTGGGGTGGAAGACATCCGGACCTGCTGAGTGTAGTTATGGGCTCTTCCCCCACCAAGCTGTTTCCTAAGGCTTGATAACTGGTGGGATGGTCAGTTCCAGCACCAGTTTAAGGGGTTTGAGGTGGATTTTCATATCTCTAGGAGTTAGGAGCTCTCATGGGGTAACAGAGTGCACCAGTATTAGTGCTTAGTCTCTGCCTTAGAGAAAGCTCCTGAGATTCTGAGAGTCAGAGATGAATTCTGAGACTTTGTTTGCCCCTCTAGCTATTCCACAGTACCCCTCTCTCCTGATCTCACTGAGATTCCCTCCATATACTTCCCATCACTGCAACTGAGACCAAATTGACAATGAGTGCTCTTCCACAGTCCAGTGTATGTGGGATGATGAGTTCTCCATGCAAGTGTGTTTCTGTGGGGTCCTTATCCAATCTCAGTCTTTGGGTTTTTTTAATTTTTTTTTAAATGAAACTCTGAAGAAGGGCATGATTTCCCCCCAGAAGTGCTCCTGGGGCTCAGTGGGGCAGCTGGTCCACAAGTGACAGCCAGCTCCAGGTTCAGCTCCAGCTTGCATGGGCAGCATGTCCAATTGAAGCCATAATGGTCCCATGTGGCTCTCACAGAACTGGGAGTGGGTGCTTTTGTGAGGGTGTATTTCCTTCTGATGACCATGTGCTCTCATTCCCCCTCAGCAGGTCTCCCCTGACAAGCCAATTGATAACAGTGACAATACCTTTTCTTTCTCCCTGGAGGTCCACACTTGTAACCACTGGTTGTACATTGTCTCTTTCTGATCCAGACACCCTCCAGAGCAAAGGTTAGGAGAGGAAACAGGCAGGATGTACTTCCTATTCCTTCTTCTCCAAGGCTGAACTTTGAGCCCCTGATCTTATTCCTTGCTTATGCCATCAGGTGCCAGTCCCCTGCAGAAGAATGAAATGGGACACACACCCCTGGATTATGCCCGTGAAGGGGAGGTCATGAACCTTCTGAGAGCATCAGAGGCGAAGGTGAGCCTGAGATTCCAGCCAATTTGGATTTCTTTTCCCTCTACTGGAGTAATTTTAAAGAAGATGTATATAACAGTCGTGTGGATGTAGCACTTGGGAACCTGGTTCAGTGGTGGCCTTGGCAGTGCTGGGTGAGCAGTTAGACTTAATGATCTGAAAGGTCGTTTCCAACCCAAATCATTCTATGATTTTATGGTGCAAGTGATGGAGGAACACCTTAGCACTTATACAGCTCTATCCTTTGCAAAAGAGGTCTGTAAAAATTAACATCATGATGCATAAAGAAAAAACCACTGCTGAAGTGTTTTAGCTGTATCCATTGCTGTGTCCATTTCTCACTCAGCAGTGACCTGCCCAGGGCCAGTAATCACATACTGCTCTGTAACCCATTGGCCAAAATGCAGTAAAACCCAGGGCCGTTTTTGCTGTGTTTTCTGAAATCTCTAGTCAAACAACCAGGGCTGCAAATCCTTAGACTTGTGGTCTGGGATCCAGGTGTTCATGAGCACCAGTGTAATGCAAACTTGTGAATTTAAAGAAAGGTTAAAATGAGTTTTCACTTCACCCTACTCCACATAGAGGGTTGTGTTCAGATTAACCCACAGCCAGTTTGTAAAGAGCTGAAAGAGATATTTTTTCTCATAAAATATTTTTAAACCAGCGACCTGAGGATGTTCAGGATGGAAAAAGAAACAGGTGAGCCACAGCTGGATGCTTATTTTCTTGGAAAGGTCCATCCACTTAGTGAGATGAAGTGGACACCGGCCCCAGGTCAGGAGGTCTCACACTGCTGCTTCCACAAGGGGGCCAAGAAAAGGGTAACTGTGTACTTGTCCTGGCTGAAATATTCCTTAAAAATCCTTCAGCAAACACTGATGGAGACAGGGGAAGATACCAGATGGGTCTGACAGAGCTAAAGAGGACCTGAATGGCAAAGACAGACTTCTAAGAACTGAGCTCAGCCAGGCTGCTGCTCCACCAGTGACAGAGGGCTTCTCTCTCCCTTTTAGCCCTAGATACACAAGAGCTTGTTTAAATTTCTCCAGACTGTTTAGCAGCTGGAAACCAGCTCTAGAGTCCTCAACACCAGGCAAGTGTGGTCTAAGCCCAGGGAAAGCACATACAGAGTTCTGGGAGGTTTTTCTTAAAGAATAAAGGAAATCAAAATAAATTAAAAATACATATGAAAACTCCTTGTTATTCTGTCACAAGGATATGTAAATAAAATCTATGGGATGTGTCCATCCTGTAATAGTTCTGCCTATTCATTCTCTAGCAGTGATTAAAATGAGCAATAAATTCTCAAAGACTCTCAGTGGAATGCGGCTGCTGGGGAGGATGAAACCCCGGGAGCACCAGATCCCCCCCAGCTGAATATTCATCACGGGCTGGCTTGGCTGTCTGGTGGTTTATATACAAGTACAATCATCTTCCTCGGGAACAGCTCCAGAGATGTATTTCCTTGTCCTCCTCCAACTATTAGTTAAGCATAAAAACCAAGGCAAGTTTCAAACTGTTCAGGGCAGGTTTCCTCACCAGCACTGAGCTCCAGAGGCCTGGCAGACAACTCTCCCACTCCTGCTCCTTAAGAGTTCAATTATTTCATTCTCAACTTTTCTTCCTTAAAACAGCATGTGTTGGAAGCCCAGAAACTCGCTATGTCCTGGGCTGATCCCCAGCAGTGTGGGCAGCAGGTCCATCCCCATGGTCCACTCTGGACTTGTTCCAGAAGTTCCATATCCTTCTGATGTTAGGATCTCCAGAGCTGGAGGCAGCACTGCAGGTGGGGTATCACCAGAGCGAAGTAGAGGGGCGGAATCTGCCCCCTCACCCTACTGCCCACACTGGTGGGGGTGCAGCAGGACTGGGTTTGTCCTCTTGCCTCTGGAAGCTCCCTGCATCATAAGACCTGCTCCCACTTCAGGGTTCTGCCAGTATTCTGTCTCTGAGCATCTCCAAGATGTGCCCATGTCTGGTATCTCTGTAAGCTGCTCTATGCACTCTCAGCCTTCCGCTCCAGAAAATGGTCTGGGTAGAAGTAATCCATATCTCCCCATAAGAGAGCTCTGAAGGGGTCAGCTTCCTTGTGAGCTGGTGGTGGAAAGAAGCCAATGTCCTGAGGAAGGAGTTTTTTCCAGGGTTGTCCTGCATGCTGCTGTGGCTTTGTCTGTAAAGCAGCAGTCTGATGCCCCCAGCATCCCCAGCAAGGCACAGTGACACTCTGCCATCCCTGCAGGATCTGTTTGCAGTCTTCTAACAGATGTGTGGACGATGGGAAAATGAATCTAGGTAGAATAGTCATGGCTTTATTTCCCAAAAATAGACAGCTCCTGATGGTTAAGAGCTGAAGAGCAGTGCCATTGTTCCCTCCATGACACCGGTACAGAGGCAGCACAGGGCCTGATTTCCCATCAGCTGCAGAGTGGGATCCTCATTCCCACACCCCAGCCTCCATCCCTGGCAGATTCAGAAATTTCCTCTTGCTTGGGCTGGTGCTTCTGAACTGAGCTGCATCTGCCCTGGGGATGCTGCTTCCTTGTGCTGAGAGTGGAGCTCTGGCTCTGTGTCAGAGACACAAAGTGTCTCCCTGCAGGTCTCTGACATCCTGGGGTGAGGAAACTGACCCAGTGCTCCATAAAGCCTCTGACCCCTATGTTTTCTTCCCTCTGCAGTTCCAGGAGGAGCAGCGCAGGAGGGAGTTGGAGGAACGGCGAAGGTTCCCGCTGGAGCAGCGGCTGAAAGAGCATATCATCGGTCAGGAGAGCGCCATAGCCACAGTGGGGGCAGGTAGGACCCTTCACATGCCACCTACTCTGCCCTCCCACACCAGCTCCACAAGGAAGTCAAGCTGTTCCCTCAAGCCATGATCTGAGGCTGCCTCCAGGCAGGTCCCCAAGGTTGGTGGGGGACTCAGAGCAGCTTCCCCATCCCTGCAAGTGTCCAAGGCCAGGTTGGATGGAGCTTGGAGCAAAGTGGTATAGTGGAAGGTGTCCTTGCCCATGGCAGGGAGCTGGAACTGAAAGAGCCTGAAGCTCCTTCCCAAACCATTATGTGATTCCATAAAATCTGGGCTGTGTTTGATTTGCCAGTCCAAAGCCTCCGGACCCCGTCAATAATTTCTGACCCATATGTGCGTCCCAGTTAGTGCCTGAAAACAGGACAGCGAAATAAGAGCTGTTGAGGCAAGGGCAGAACCACAAGGAACATGCTGTCAGAAACACAAACCCATTGCCTTTAGTTAACAAAGAGGAGCCCGTTGTGAGCTAGGAGCCAGGAAGGAGCCGGGAATGAGGTGGGAAGGAGCCTGCACTCCTACAAAGACAGCAGCCACCCTGTGTGTTCAGAGAGCGGCTGTGCCTGGGGGCAGCAGCCCCAGCTAATTGGGGAGCTGTGATTAATGGGCAGTGCCTGTTCCTGACACAGGTGGTGTTTCTGCGCATTAACGTCTCTGCCTTTATGGAGGTTTTTCTTATTGAATTATAGGGAATGTGCTTGATACCCCTGCAGCCTCAGGATATCGGACCAAAAGGTAGCAGGAGACTCTCTGTCCCCTCCTCCTCCCCCCTTCCCTTCTGTTCTCTTTTTGTCATTTTCTTTCCAGAAGAATGAATTTCAAGACAGGACTTTTTCTCTCAAGCACTTCCTCGCTATTTTTGTTATTTATTTTCTTCACGTCTGGTTTTCTTGCCACTTTGTGGACCCTACATCCCTCCGCTCTGCCCTTGCCACTGCTGTTTGCTGGCGAGCAGACCTGCCACACGCCACATCCTGAGATCCACTGAGCCTGGCTGATATGTTTAATTTATAACTGCTGCCTTAATTGAATAATTGGATTTAATCCGTCACTCAGTGCGTGATCCAAACAGTCTCCAGAGGGGCTTAGCAAGGAATACAAAAGGAACGTGCACTCTGGGGTTAGCAGTGGGGATAGAATGGAATCACAGAATTATGGAATCATTTAGGTTGGAAAAGCCCTGTAAGATCATCAAGTCCAGCTGCTGTCCCAGCAACCTTGTGCAGGGGGATGCACTGGGAATACTGGTGGGGAGCTCGCTGCATCGACAGCCCTGACGGCTTGGCATCGCTGCCATAGAGGGAAAACCCTTCCTGGTCTCCATGGGATATATCCACGCCCTGCAGCACTCTTTTCTGCAACATGTAGCAGGACAGGACTGGGAGATGGTGGATGGTGGTTAACTAGTGGTAACTGGGTATCTTCGAGGGCTCAGGATTCCTCCCAGTGCCTGACTGGGTGATGGTGGGAGGCAGCTTGGTCACCCACCTCAGCAGGTATAGATGTTTGGTTCACCTTAAAAAAATCCCCAAAACAAGTTAACAAAATTAAATATTCCATCTCCTGACATCAGAAACAGGCATGTCATTGCTGCCGTCCCAGGAGCTGCTTGCATGCTCTTACAGGTACATGCAAATGAGCAGCTAAAAGGCTTAGGATTGTGTTTCCAAGCACTTCCATAAGTGATTGTGCTCTGGATCTGGTTGGGCTCATTTGCCTTTTCACTGGAAGATGCAAAGGCAGGAGGGATCAGCAGCATCTCCTCTCTGAGGTTATAAACCATAGGAGACTTTTTTTCTAAGTATATATATGTGTATTTTGGGGATGTCTATATCCTAAATATTATGCTAGGAAAAGAATACCTCTTTGATATGGAGATACTGTGTTTGCAGTCAGTGCTCATTTAGAGGTGGAGGAGTTCAAACCCACCACTTCCCAGTTTCAGGGGAAATAAACGTATAGGATTGAAGCAATCTGTTCCAGCTCTTCCTGAAGTTGAATAAGGAGGGAGGAAGGAAAAGTGTTGTTTATTTTTTAGGGATTTTGAAGAAAGGGTAGTGCAGAAAAATTAATTTTTAATGATAAAATTCCCAGTTTTAAGCAGCCGTAATGTTGAAATCAGTCAACATTTCAAAGCTGTAGGAAAATGGATGAGAAGGAATATCATCCTGGTCTGGTCCAAAGGGACCGGGCATTATTTTGGGCAAGACAGGATCATTTGTGAGGGCTGGTTTTGGGTGTCTGTTGCTGCCTGTAGGTCAGGTCAAACTTTGCAAGAACACAGCTTTGGTCTAGTTTGGGGTCCGGTCCCACATCCCTGAGCTGCCAGTGGCAGGCCTGGAAGAGTGCTTCTTTGAGAGTGCTGTGGACCCTGGAGCATCAGGGCAGAGCCTGGGTGGAGGCAGCAATCCCACGGCAGGTTTGGCCCTGGAGCCTTCACCCTGTGGTACCCCGAGCCCGGGCGGGCTGAGGAGCCCCACAGAATGAATTGATTTGATAAATGGACATTTATTACACTCACAAATTGGCTGAAACCAATTTTGGTCACATCAAGTGCTGATAACTGCTGGAGTATTGATTTGTGTAAAGTAATACAGTGAATTTATCAGCTCAATAGTGGGCTGAAGGGCCTCTCAGAGACACAGGGCTGCAGTCACACCATTACAGATGGACAAAATAAAGTGAGAGCACGGCAGCGATGCCAGGTACAGCTCTAGAGAAGAAGACCCCAGCATCATCATCAGCTTCTTGTCTTGAACATTGGGGCTGAATTTCTTAATGAGATTTCAGCAGAGCAGTGTGACCTCCCTACTCGTATTTATTTGATTATTTATTTATTTCTGCCAGGAGGAAGGAAAGGGACAGCTTTCCCAGAGGCAGAGCATGGATTTCATGTGTGGGTGACAGTCAAGCCAGCAGCTGCTTTGGGAGTGCAGACTCTGAGGACAGGAGAGTTCCTGTGGCTTACCTAGCTGAGGTTTTCATCCTTGAAACTGGCGCTGATGTTCTGGTCTGATCTGGGATGGGACTTTTATTCCTCTTGCTGAACCCCACACTGGCCAGCCTGGGAGAGCCTCCTCCAGCCATGGTAATGGGACCTGGGCAATGGTGGTCCCTTCCCTGGGGTCATCCAGGGTTTTTCAGCTCTTCCAAACCTCAGGAGCACTGTGTGCTGGAATAGCTCATCATATTAAGGCTGCTTGTAGAAAAGGGTTTACAGCTCATCACTCTGTTGATCAGACAGTCCTTCTGACTAGTGATCACAGAATGGTTTGGGTTCAGAGGGATCTTAAAATTCATCTCCTTCCACCCTCCTGCCATGGGCAGGGACACCTTCCACTAGACCAGGTCGCTCCAAGCCCCATCCAACCCCTTTGGCAGGGCCTCACCACCCTCACAGCCAAGAATTTCTTCCTAAAAACAATGCTTAGCACCTTCCAACAGAGATCACATGCTGATTCTCAAGCTCTAACTTTATAGTAGCTTTTTATGGGGTGCTTTGTATCCGTGGGGATGCTCTCAGCATTTATACATAAACTCTGGCATCCTGCTGCAGAGGGGAGGGAAAGAAGGCAGCACTTAACCCTGCTGCCTTCAGACCCTGAATGTGCTGACCCCATGAGTGGTCACTCCATGCCCCGAAGCAGAAGTTTATTACCTTTATTACGGTTATTATCTTAGCTGAGATAGGTGCAGGAATTATCAGTGAATGTGTTATTCCCCATCAATTTTTATAAAATATCCCCATCCCGGGGTTTGACCTGTTCGCTGCCATAAAGGGCTGGGAAGGAGCATGTGCACCACTGGGAAGGGCACACAGACCCTCTTCTGTACCTTTCTGCCAGTGGCAGAGTATTTCCTCCTCTTCATCCTCCTGTGGTGGCTGTTTTGGGGGGTGACTTTACCAGTGAGCAGCTGGAGGGCAGGACAGGATTCCCACCAGGCTTTGCGTAGGATTTCAGACAGAATCACATCGCCGGCTGCAGCCAAGCTGATGTCTTGCTGAGGTGCCTGGTCAGAGTGAGACAGAGCCGGGCACTGGCCTGTGCTGCCTCTGGCTCTGTGCCCAGCTAATTAAGCCTTGACAGGAGTCAGGACTCAGTAGCGTGGCCAAGGGGACGGGTAATGCATCTGATTGTGTCCGGCCATGGAATGGCATATCCTCACAGCACTGGGGTCCAGCTCCAATTGTGCACTAAATGCACAGTTCCAGTGCTCAGTCCCTTTTCCATGGGAGTTAGAACTGATAGTCTTTAGGGTCCCTTCCAACCCACACCTTTCTACAATTATGTAATTCTGCATGCCCTGGATTTAAGGTTAATTTGGGCTTTCTTGGCTATTTGGGCAGTGATGCAAACCTTCACCTTCATACTGAGCTACCACTACATTCTGGAAAGTCTTCCTGACTTTCCCTGCAGACTCAGTCCCACTCTCTTCCTAAGTGGCTGCAGTGATTAAACACCCTCATTATTAAAACTGTTCTGCTTTATTTCTAGTTTGATCCTTTCCCTCCAGCCCTGGAGCACCTTAATTTTCTCTGTAGCTGAGCGAGTTTGGTTCCTTCTTGGGATGATCCTTAATGACTGTGGTCAGGTCACTCCTCACACCCCTCCTACTTAACCTCAGCTCATTGATTTGTTCTCGCAGTGAGGCTTTGCTCTTGTTTTCCTAATTCTCACTGGATCTGTTGGCTTCCACCCTGCCTGGGTCTCCTGGAATATAAACATGAGCTCCAGGGAGCTTGGTTTCTTGCAGGTTTTGCAGCTCCAAATTCCCGTGAGACTCCTCCATCCAGCCATACAACCCAGATGCTGGAATATCTCAGATAGATGCTGCTGCTGTTTAATATCTCCCCAGCATGGCAGATGCAGCATTTCCATGTCCAGCTGTAGGCTAGGACATTACACTTCTTTTTATGTGCAAAATGGAAGTATTGGTTAAATATTTTTATATGCAAACCTTTTTACGAGCAAAATGGAACTATTTATTCAGTATTTCCCATACCGGTTTGCCCTCTTGGCATGCCATGCCTAAGATGCATTTTCTTAAGTATCTTTTATTTTCCCATACCACACCAAATAAAGGGTTTTAGGGACTGACTTTGAGGGTGAATTTCAGAATTCCCTGATTTTAAAGGTTACTGTCATGCTCTCCTGCCAGCTCCAGGAAGAAAATAAATCCACAGCTCCCCATGGAGCCAGCGAGGCCTCATTCCAGGGAGACACAGGGCTGAGGGACAGGGACAGAGGCTGGGTCCCAGGATAGCAGCCAGAAGGAGTTGAGGGAACTGGTATGAGGGTGACAGTCACAAAGAGAAGTGCATTTATTCTTTCTTGTGTTTATTCCTGCCTTTGCTGTGGACGCCACTGCAAGGCAGCAGAGGCCGAGCTTTGCTGTGCTCATCTGCAGCAGCATTCCAAGAGCTTTAATCCCAAACTGTGGTCAAGCCTCAGCTCTCCCTGTGCTTTCCCTCTACACATCCCACCTCCAGTGCTGCTATTTTGCCCTGCTACTTTCAGGAGCCTGTTGGTTATCATTTTTTGGTGGCTTGCCCTTTTCATGAGTTCCTTCCTAGTGTGCCACATCCTGGGTCCGGCTGGGTCCAGCAGAGCTGTGCGCTCATCGTGGGACCTTGCTGGGCGCAGCCTCCCTGTCATCCCTGACTCTGTACAGTGTATGTTCTCTCTTACAAAACACGTTACAACATTCCATAGGGCAGTAATGACTCTGTGTAAGGGCTGTAATACAAGCTGAATTTATAAAGTGTGGATAAAGCGGAAAGGTGGGGATGTCATTTGATCTCTCGTGTTGGACTAGGAACTGGTCTGATCCAGGTCAACAACTTCTATGCTCCAGAGGCCAGATCCAGCCAGCAGAGGATGAGATTTGATATTCTGGCCTCAAAAGCAGTTCCTCCTCCTCCAGCTAAGTCCAGTGCAGTGATGTTGCTGCTTTGGTGAACACGCTTACAGAGCCTGGGGTTGCTCCAGAGGGCTGAAGAGCACCCTGGGGAGCTGTGGGCACCCGTGGGGATAGGAGCCATCACCCACCCTGCACAGCAGATCCATGTCTGTCCTGAGGAAGGGCTGTTCTGGTTAGACTGGAAGTTTTGGAGGCAGTCAGGGCTCCTGCCTTTTGTAAAATTTTCCACTGGTATGTTACCCAGGATGCGTTTGGATGCTGCTGTCCAGGGAGGCATAGAGATAATCACCAGTCTTTTCCCAGTCCTTGCACCAGTTCTAAGTGTTTGTGACCTTCAACCACCTCCCTCTTCCCATTCCATGCCAGAAATAACCCATAAACCTCTTCAAACCTGCTTTTTTTTCTCACAGAAAGGTTGCAGTTGGGAGCTGGTGAGGCAGCATGCCTCTCCATCCCTCCGTCCATCCATCCATCCTTATCCCCCCCTCCCTGCTGTCTCCCTGGCAACGCTGAGTGCACATCCTGGAAAACTTTATCCGAAATCTGCTCTGGGCAGCTTTCCAAATCCATGCTAACCTTATTAGGTGTCTCTGGGGCCTTGGCTGGCTAATCAAATTAGAGAGCACTAATGGCAGGGAGGACTGGGAGTGGGTAGAGAGCAGTAAAACATAGTGTATACTTAGTGATAATTACACTTGCTTTGTGGCATTGATTTATATGCCTCCCCCCCTCTTTTTTGTTTTCATTGTCTTCAAATTCAGCTATTCGGAGGAAGGAAAATGGCTGGTATGATGAGGAGCACCCACTGGTCTTTCTTTTCTTGGGATCATCTGGAATAGGTAACGTCTGGATTGTGGTGAGGGGGGTGGAGAGCCCCAAGGAGAGGGGGCGGGAGCTGCAGCAGAGCCACAGGGTCTGCATGAAATACCAGTTAAAAGCACTGTCATACTTCCAACTGGTCACCCATCATCCCACAGGGTAACCACAGCCAGACGCAGCACACACAGCCACATCCAACCTCATGCCAAGTTATCCAGGGGACAATCCACCCACTTGAGTCTCAAAGAGGGGCAGCTTAAAAGTGTTATGTTAACAGCTTTCCAGTGGGAATCCCTCTATTCCAGTGGGAATGGTGGGGTAATAGTGGAAACTGCCTGCTTGCAAACTGAATCTCTGCTCATCTTGCTCCTCCTTGCTTTGGAACGACAGGATTTTATTGACACCAATAAGATTTGTCTGCCAGCACTATCAAATACCACATGACAGCTGATCAGTTCATGAAATGATCCAAATGACTTTTGGTTGTGGCAAAAAACACCCCAACCCTCAGCTTTAAAGTAACTGAGCTGTAACATTTAGAACAACCTCAGGGCTTCTCCCACCTCCACTGCCTCCCGTGGGGCTTGGGAAGGTGCCGATGCTCCAGTGCTGGAGGGGTTAAGGGACACAGGCAAGACAGGCATTAACTCCAAATGAGTTTTCTTCCCTTCCCTTTCCTTCACATCTTTTTGTGGGAAACAAGACCTCTGCCTACCCTGTGAGAAGGAATTACAGCTGAGGCAGCCAGTGTGGAGATGCCACTTTCCTAATGCACCCCTTCACCCTGCCCAGGCTGGGAACCCCAGTAGAGTGTGATCTCAGAGATAAAACAGTAATACCCACTTCCCAAGAAAAATAAATTTATTGATTGCAGGGGGTTCCAACCCTCGTGCTAGCAGAGCTGACGGACAAGACAGAGGATGGACAGACTTAGTTTAATGTGAGTCTTTTCTTTCCATCTCTGGAACAGGTAAAACAGAGCTAGCCAAGCAAACAGCCAAGTACATCCACAAGGACGTCAAAAAGGTAATGGCTCGTCCCAGCTTTTGTGCTGTCCGTAAAGGGCCAGGGGCATCTCATCAGGGTGTTCACTGGCTGTGCTGCACTGAGAAAGGGCTTCTGCTGCACTGAAAGTGGCCTGTGAGGGTCATGGAGCATCTCTTTGGCCTCTTCTGGACTTGCTCCAGCAGCTCCATGTTCTTCTGACGTTGGGGGTCCCAGGGCTGGAGTCAGCACTGCAGGTGGGGGTCTCATCAGAGCACAGGGACAGGATCCTCACCTCACACTATTGCCCACACTGTAGGATCAGCCCAGGACATGAGTGTCCCTCTGTCACCAGTATATTTAAATCGTAAAAATTTAAATGGATTTAACAATACTTGTGCTCCCTGCTGGATCTTGCTCTCATTTTGACATCCTGTGTTGTGAATGGAGGTTTTTTTGCCTTTATTACTAATATCACTGTAAATTGTTAGAGGATACAATTCTAGAAATCTGTTTTCTGTGTCCCCAGCTCCACCACTTGTCACTATGTGCTGATACGGACTGTGGCGATGGGACACTGATTTCCTGCTCAGGATTTTAAGTGATACACTGTTTAGTATCCAGAAGCTGTTTAGATGATTTTGCTTGTTCACCAGTGCACAGTTTTGGGGGAAGATGAGTTGGCATTATTTCTTGGAGGTGGTGGCTTTGCAGGAGGACACTGCAGCAGTTGTCTCAGATTTTAAGACACAAAGCACTAAAAGTTGAGCCCCCCAATTCCATAGCAATCTTCCATTCCATTCCATTATTTCTATTCCATTCAATTACATTCTTTCTATTCTATTCTATTCCATTCTATTCAAATAAATTCCATTCCAATCTTCTATTCTTTTCCCTTCACTTTCAGTCTTCCATTCTGTTCTATTCGATTCCATTCTGTTCCATTCCATTCCATTCCATTCCATTCCATTCTAGTCTCTCCTATTCCATTCCATCCCAGTCTTCTATTCTATTTCCACCATTCTTTGCTTTTTGTTCCGTTCCATTTTTAATATTCCATTTTTTGTGGTTTATTCTCAGCTGGAAATTAAGCCCCACTCAGCCACTTCCCTTTCTCCACCCCCTTCAGTGAGAGGGAGACAGCAAGTGGAGGTTACAAGTTTGACTTAAGAAAAATTTACTTGAAAACACCAATGAGACAAGAAACAGACACAACCAGGAACAATATTAATAACAGAAGTATACAAAAGAGAGGGTGATTTACATACCAAAAGGTGCTCAGCACCCCGCCCCAGCTCTGTGTGGCCACTGAGGCAAAGACCACAGCTGGCACCACGGGGCCTCCCGGGGCAAAGGAGAACATGGCACACACTCGATGCCCAGCCAGACATCCAGTGGGGAAATCAGTTAAACTCCAAGTGTTGTGTTAATTCAATAGCAGCAAGAATGTGGGATTTATTGGTAACGAACCAGTTCAGCTGCAGGGGGTTCCAACCCTCGTGCTAGCAGAGCTGACGGACAAGACAGAGGATGGACAGACTTAGTTTAATGTGAGTCTTTTCTTTCCATCTCTGGAACAGGTAAAACAGAGCTAGCCAAGCAAACAATGAGGGGTGAGAGGGGTCATACACCCCACAGGCCATGATGAGGGGCAGCAGTTCACAGAAACTGAAGGACTAAGAAAGAAAAACCTGGAACTGTCCCATTTTCATCCTGCAAGATAGATTCAGTTTTGTCCATCTCACTCTGCTGCGGGCAGTTTGTAGATGTTTTAATATTTTACAGGAAAATTACTGCATGGGAATATTTTTCCCAGAGAAGCTGTGGCTGCCCCATCCCTGGGGCCAGGTTGGTTGGGGCTTGGTGCCACCTGGTCTGGTGAAAGGTGTCCCTGCCCATGGCAGGGAGGCTGGAATGGGATGGTCCTGACAGTCCCTTCCAACCCAAAGCATTCTGTTATTTTCCTAAGTAACAAGTGACAGGACTAGAGAAAACAGTCTCAAGTTGCACCATGGGAAGTTTAGGTTGAATATTGAGAAAATTTCTTCCCCAAAAGAGCTCTCTTCCTTTCCCCTTTCACTTCCCTTTCTCCTTCCCCCTCTCATTCTTCTTCCCCTTCCTCTTCCCTTCCTCTTCCCTACCCTGGATTACAGCTCCAAGACCAGGACATTCAGTCCCTGCGGTGAATCATCAGCTTTTCAAATGCAAAACGGAAACTTGGGTGGGAGCTCTAAATTCTTTAACAATATTCTTTGTTTCAGATGATCACCCACAAGCCCAGTTCACCTCAGCTGTGTGATTTTCATTGAATTTTTGTGGGTGGGGGGTTGCACTCTTCTTGTATTAGATTTCTAAAAAGCTGAACCACAAGAACATCCATTCCATTTAGAAAGTTTCAGCCCCATCAGTTTTGCTCCAGCTCTGGTGGTGAGCAGATTGATCAAATCTCATCTTAAGTCTCTTGCAGGGTTTCATCAGACTGGACATGTCAGAGTTCCAGGAGAGGCATGAGGTGAGTAAATGGGCTCTGAGGGGGACAGCTTCAAGTTTAATCCAGAAAAAATGGGCATTTTGGAGCATCAAAGGGGAAGCATGACGCAGTAACGGGACTTGCTCTGAGTTGTGCATTAAACTGCAGTTGAATTGCCAGAAAGCAGCTTTAATTGCATGTTGTGGTTTAGGAATGGTACTCCCCAGTTTAGTGCTCCCACTGAGACTTTGCAAACCAGGCTGCCACTCGCTCACTCGAGGAGCAAGGAAAGCTTTAACAATATTTATCCAGCACTGTGGGGTCGACCCTTGGAGAGAGAGCAGCTGAGAAGAGATTATGGAATCCAGAGGAGCACCTTGTACATGAAAACCTGCAGCCACATGCCATTCATCACGCCCCTGCTGGGGGGCAGGCACGGCTTTCCCCAAAGCCCCTTGTCCCCAAAACCTTGCCGAGTCACTGCCTCAGCCTGTCTTCCATGGAGGAAAGGGGGAGAATCCAGCAGAAGACAGGATAACAGTGCCAAGTCCACCCCTCCTTGTCACACCTCCTGCCCAGTTGCGATGCCATGGGAGAGATGGGATATCCTACCAGGGTCACCCATGGAGCTCGGGGTCCCAAACCCCTTTGGAGAGCTCTGTCTCCTCTAAAAGCAACAAGTCCTAGTAATGAGAGTAGTAAAACACTGAGACGGGTTGCCCAGAGGAGCTGTAGCTACCCTGTCCCTGGAATTGTTAAAGTCCACGTTGGATGGGGCTTGGAGCAACCTGGGAGAGTGGAAGGTGTCCCTGCCTGTGGCAGGGCGGCTGGAACTAGATGGTCTTTAAGGTCCCTTCCAACCCAAACCATTCCATTATTCTGTGATAACAGACTGTGACTCTGGATAACCCATGGACCTGGGTTGCTGTAAGATGTACCAAGCTGTATGTCAAAAATTGTCATTTTTGCCAAAACATTTCAGTTGTCAGAAGTATTCTTCTATATATGTTCCCAGTTTTTAAACCTTGTTTAAAAAAACACCATGTCAAGAAGTGATGGCATAGGAAAATTATTTTACTTGTGACCTCTTTCCAAGCTTTGATTCTCCCCCAGAGCCACTTGCCAGTCATAATCTTTTGAATTCTTGCTCTTAAAAAGGCTAAAGGGGGTGAAAACAGGTCTTGGACACCTGGGAAAAGTTGCTCAGACCCTGCATAACAAAGCAGGGATGGTGCCTTCCCTCCTGCCCATGCCTGCTCCTTGAATTATGGTTCAAGCTCTGAGCAGTGTAATTGCTCAACTTCTATTTTGCTTAATTGTTGCTTATTAAGCTGATTTTGGGATACCTGGGGTGCAATAGGTGTCACAAAGAATACAGACCTTGATTTATCAGTAGCAAAGAGCAGTGGCTACCTGCCAAGCTACCAGGAGGGCTTCATTCCCAGTGTCCATGAATCAACCTTCACCTCTCCTGTTCCTTCCTCCCAGGTGGCAAAGTTCATCGGCTCTCCACCTGGCTACGTGGGTCATGAAGAGGGTGGACAGCTCACCAAAAAGCTGAGGCAGTGCCCAAATGCTGTGGTGCTCTTTGATGAGGTGGACAAAGCCCACCCAGATGTGCTCACCATCATGCTGCAGCTGTTTGATGAGGTAAATCTGCACTTTGGGTTTAGAGTTGGCACAAGGAATGTGCAGAAGTTGACAGGGGTGCGAGGGATGACAGATGGAGGAGTCAAAGAGTCATTGAATCACAGGATGGTTTGGGTTGGGAGGGACCTTAAAGCTTATCCAGTGCCACCCCCTGCCATGGGCAGGAACACCTTCCACTAGCCCAGGTTGCTCCAAGCTCTGTCCAGCCTGGCTTTGGACACTTCCAAGGATGGGGCAGCCAGCAATTTCTTCCCAATATCCAATCTAACCCTGCCCTCTGTCAGTGTGAAGACTTTCCCCTTGTCCTGTCACCCCAGGCCCTTTTCCAAAGTCTCTCTTTCAGCTCTCTGGTTGATTTTGAAGGTCCCAGTCTGTCCTCAGAGGCCATCAAACTCAGAGCAACATGCTGGAAGGTTTTTTTTGTTTTTTTTGTTTTTCTTTTAAGGATTAATAACATCATTTTTCTTGCATAGATCATCACAGCAGCAGCTCAATGTGAAATCAATTGCTGTACCAGGCACTTGACAGGGCAATAACCCAAATGTTAATCTCAAGCACCCAACAAGGATTTGTGTCATTGTGCTGGATCTCTGCTGCTAGAGACAGATAGAGGAAAGAAACAGCCTGGGGAGATGCTGCTTTTTTCCTTATTTTCCTCTCTTTTTTATTCTATTAATCAAGAGCACCAATACTTTGGAAGCGTTCTGGATTGGTGTGGCAGGCTGAGGGGTGATCACCCTCACCACTGAGGTGGTGTTGGGCAGCTGTGGTTTGCCAGGCAATCCCACAGGGATGAGGGTCACTGCTGCTCAAGTCACTCCATTATAGCTGTGACCTGGTTATCTGTGGGCTCTGCCCAGCCCAAACCACAGCCACAGGCAAGTTAGGGTCAGGGTTAGGGTTAGCATTGCCACTGAGCCGAGCCTGGGGCTCATGTGTCAGACCTAGAACCACTGCAGGGAGGTAGACAGAAGGTCAAAGGCTGGGGAGTTACATATGGGCAGTCATAGAATCATGGAATCACTGAGATTGGAAAAGCCCTCTGAGTCCATCCTGTCCCAACCTTTACCCCACTACAGCCAAGCCCACCCCTAACCCATGTCCCCAAGCGCCACATCTACATGGCTTTTAAATCACAGGAGGACTTCTCCAACCTCATCCTTGCTTCTTTCCACCTCTATCCTTTGGCATCCCTTCAAAATTAAATCCACTCTGGGGAAAGATGAGACACGTGTTCTTTTTCCTGGTGCTTTGGCCGTGTCCTGTAGGATCTGCTGACGGTGCGTGTGTCATCCTGGTGTTGTTGCAGGGCAGGCTGACAGATGGAAAGGGGAAGACCATTGACTGCAAGGATGCCATCTTTATCATGACCTCCAACGTGGCCAGTGAGGAGATTGCACAGCATGCTCTGCAGCTCCGGCAAGAGGCCATGGAGATGAGCAAGAAAAGGATTGTGGAAAACTTAGGTACTGGAATTTCAATATCCTTCTCCAAATCCCTAAAGAATCTCCCTCCTTCCTAGTATGACTTCATTTGACACCAGCTCAGTCATTGCTCTTCAGAGGGCACACTCAGACCCTTCAGTCCCCTCTCTGCTGGTCCCCACTGGTCCACATGACTTGGGTATGCTCCTCTGACAGGAAGTCATGGAATCACAGAATGGTTTGGGTTGGTAGGGACTTTAAAGCTCATCTTGTTCCAACCCCCTGCTATGGGCAGGGACACTTTCCACTAGACCAGGTTGCTCCAAGCCCCATCTGTGGCCTTGGACACTTCCAGGATAAAGAAGCCTGAGAGGTTAGACAGAGCCTTCTTCAAAGATGCAATTGATCTCCCTCTGAAGGGTGGAATCTCAAAAAATGAGCATTTTAGAGCAGATGTATTGGATCTGGGTGATCTTTAAGGTTCCTGTCAAGCCAAACCCTGCTGTAATTCCATGATTCCCTTTACCTCCTCAGCCTTCTCTTTCTTATGGGACTCTTCCAAATGCTTCCTGGAAAAGGCTGTGTCTGGTTCTTATTAAAGAGGAAGTTCATATTAAAGAGGAAGAGGTTTTTTCCTCACAGTCCTTCCCAAAAGGACTGAGCTTAATCAGTTTTACTTCCATGTGAAATGGGGGCCCTGGCCTCACACATTAGGCTTCTGGAGAAAAATTTCCCAAAATGTGAATTAGGTAATAAAACAGGAATTGAGAAGAGCAAGGGCAGCCTCTGAGATTGGAACTGAACAACCTAATGTGCACCCTTCAGTGTCTTTACTGATAACTTCAAGGGTGGACAGATGCATGGTAATGCCAGCACCAGGGACCATCCCTTCTAGCCAGTGTTAGTCACATGGAGCAGAGGGAAAGCCAGTCTCCATCAGTTGCTGCCATGTCTGTGGATAACTGGGCAGCCCTGGATGCTGACTGCATCCCTTTTTTTTTCTTATCAGTCTTAGCAAATTTACCTTTTTATGTTCTTAAATGTCTGGACACCACATCTTCCTCAGGATATTCAGCAGCCTGTGCCAGCACAGATACACGCTATTCCTGCATCAGCTCTACAGGTGCAGGAAAAATCGTATTTTGGCATCAAATCTATTTTCCAGCTCCTTTCTCCTTGTCTCTTCCTTTTTCTTTGGAGAAGTGGCTGACAACACTGACTTAATTCAGAATCTTTAAACTTCAATCAGGCTGGGGAAAGGACAAAGCACATCAGCAACTGAACTTTCCAGAATAACATTTGAAAATGCCAAATGTTTCCCTGCTCAATGAGGAGAGCATTGAATTTTAATTTCTGGGACTGTACAGCTGCAGCAGGAGTGGAGATGTGGAAAGCTTTTGGGCACAGAAGCTGCCCTCAGTTGGGTTTCAAGGCACTCCTGCCCATTTCCTAAGCTCTCAGCATGGAGATGCCATGGCAGGAGATCATTCTAAGTGCCTGATGGGCAGATAAATGGGAAGATAAAGGGAAAGAGCAGCTTCTCCAGCAGCTCTGCATCCATCAATGGCAGCAGCAGATACTACACGTCGGAAATGTGAATGCTGGTAGCAGCACTGGCTCCTCTGCCTTCCCCAACGCTCCTCTGCCAAAACATTGGGATGGACCTGATGTCATCCCTGCCCATGGCAGAGTGGTTGGAACTTGATGAGGTGATTCCAGAGTGCCCTGCACTAATCTGAGCATTAGGAGGGACCTCCTTGCTCCCTACAACTGCCTAAACTGAGATCGTAGTCATGTGGGCATCAGTCTCTTCTCCCAGGTAACAAGTGACAAGACAGGAGGAAATTGTTACAATTTGTGCCAGGGAAGGTTTAGATTGGATATTAGGAAAATTTCTTCCCCAGAAGAGCTGTCCAGCTCTGGCACAGGCTGCCCAGGGCAGTGGTGGGGTCACCATTCCTAGAGGGATTTAAAAGCCACGTGGATGTGGCGCTTGGTGACATGGGTTAGTGGTGGCCTTGGCAGTGCTGGGGGAACAGTTGGACTTGATGGTCTCAGAGGGCTTTTCCAACCTAAACAATTCCATGGTTCTGTGCCAGCACCAGATTTGGTCCAGTGGTGCCTGAGAACCCCTCCTGGCACTGCTGGTGAGGGGCATCAATCCGCATCAAGACTGCAAAGCTAGAATGGGCTCCCAGCACCCAGCATGGCTCTCTCTTCTCTCCCCTGCCCTGCCCTGCATGTCAGGATCCCATCCAGAGCACAGGGATCTCCCTGTGAGCATCCTTGGGTCAAACAGCACAGGAGCTGAATGCGTGCAGAATGAGTGAAGCTGTGGGAAGAGCTGGAGTGATGAAGACAAAGAGGAAGGTGGTGTTGAGAGACAGACAGGTGACTGCAGCTGAGTATTGGGAGTGGGCAGGAGCTGGGATTCAGAAGCAGCCAGACCCTGGCTCCATCTACAGTCAACAGAGGGAAGTAGACACTGGCCTGAGCAATGCCACAGACACCCTGAACACGAGTTTGGCATTTGCTGTGGAGACCAGGGACTGTTACGCTGCTGGCAGAGCAGCTCTAGGGGGCCAGCTGGCTCTGTCTGTCAGGTCATCGGTGGCCATGGAGCCTGCATGGGCACTCCAGCTGCCCAAAACCTCCAGAAGCAGCTCCTGGAGGCACAGAGCTGGGAGAAGAGGCAGACCCAGGGCTCTTGGGCCATTCAAGGGAGCCATGTCAGCACGGGTTGTTCCCTTGGGGCACCACAGGACATGCAGAACTGCTGTCCACAGTGCCAAATGCAGGGACACTACACTGCCAAACCAAACTGCTGGCACATGTGGAGGTCCCAGGTCTGTCCTGCAGCACCCTCCAGGTCCTCCTCCCCCTCAGCTCCAAATTGTCCAGGCAGAGAGGAAGCTGCTATCCCACTGTCCCCACTGACACCTTCTGTCCCACTCACTTCCAGAGGATGTCCAGATGACTGACAAGATCACCATCTCCAAGCAGTTCAAGGAAAAGGTTATTCGTCCCATCTTGAAGGTATGGATGGTGTTTTCATGGCTTGTGTTTCAGGCGTCCTGAGCTTTGGTCCCAGATTCCTTCCATGTTCTCTCTCAGCTGTGAGAGGAGTGATGTGACCTCACTAAAAATGTTGAAGGAACCTTTCAGCAAGGTCAGAGCCCAACAAATGTAAATTACAGCTTCTTCTTGGAGTGGAGCCACGACGTGGGATGGGAATGGGACATGGGATGGGAAGTGCTGTGGTGCAGTTTGGGGTTTCTCTGTTCTCCCAAGGTCAGGAAAACCTGATTGCAGCAGCATCCCCATGACCTTTAGTTTCTTTAAGATGTTTCTGAAGCAACTCAGGGTGCTGTCCAGCTTCATGGTGTGGGGTCAGATGCATGGTGGGAGCTGTGGGAGGTCAAGTGATCCCTCGGGAGCTCATTCTGCAGTGCCACTGTTACTGCTGTCCCCATAGAGGTCACCAGCCCTGTCCCTGCTGATCTTTTCCCTTGTCCCTGCAGGCTCACTTCAGACGGGATGAATTCCTGGGGAGGATCAATGAAATTGTCTATTTTCTTCCTTTTTGCCACTCGGAGCTCATCCAGCTGGTCAATAAGGAGCTCAGTTTTTGGGCCAAAAAGGTAAAAACCCATCAGTGGCTTGAGAGGGGACTTCTCAAAGTAACTCTGGAGGAAATCCATGCCAGAGGCTCTGCCCTGAGATGAACACGATGTGTATCTTTACCATTATCTTACATGCTGTTGAACTTGGGTGCTGGGGAGGGTCAGGACCTCTGGGGGCAGCAGGAATGGTTCCTCTGGGGTAAGGGCGAGCCTCAGAGATGTTATTTGTCTAATTGGTCTTTGTATGTCTGAGCTCTCTGGGAGCTAAACAGGATTTGGAGGACCCTTTGCTGCAGGGGGAGTGGCCTGATGGAGCTCTGCACTTCCCAGGAACTCTCAGCACCCCACCATGGTGTCCCCACTGCTCAAGGAATGGGGTGCCAGGCTTGCTGGGAGGCATCTGTAACTCTTCCTCCTCTTCCTCACCTGGCAGGCCAAGGCAAGGCACAACATCACTCTGCTGTGGGACAGGGAGGTCATGGACGTGCTGGCTGATGGCTACAACCTGCACTACGGTGCCCGCTCCATCAAACATGAGGTGAAGGCAAGGGGGGACTTGGGGTGAAGTCCACAGTGTTGCATCCAGCCCCGCTGCCCAGGGTGAACCAGGAGGGTTGGAAAGGCATCAAAAGAGACATGGATCTCCTGGAGCAAGTCCAGGGGATGTTGTGAAGATGCTCCATGGGCTGGAGCCCCTCTGCTGTGGATACAGGCTGGGAGAGCTGGGGTTGTTTAGCCTGGAGAAGAGAAGGCTTTGGGGAGACCTGAGAGCCCCTTTCATTGTCTAAAGGGGCTCCAAGGGAGCTGGAGAGGGACTTGGGACAAGGGATCGAGGGAAAAGACAAAGGGGAACAGCTTCAAACTGACTGAAAGTACATTTTAGATGGGATATTGGGAAGAAATTCTTCCCTGTGAGGGTGGGGAGGCCCTGGCACAGGTTGCCCAGAGAAGCTGTGGCTGCCCCATCCCTGGAAGTGTCCAAGGCCAGGTTACATGGGGCTTGAAGCAACCTGGGCTAGTGGAAGGTGTTCCTGCCCATGACAGTGGTGGGGTGAAATGGGATGAGATTTAAAAAGTCCTTTCCAATCCAAACCACTCCATGATTCCATGACTGTGTGGGTCTCATCCTGCATAACCCAGGGGAGATGTCTGTGGTCTCGGGGAGGAAGCAGCACAGCCAATACACTCCAGAGACAGGGAATAAGTGGGATGAGGAGGAGGTTCCATGATCCTGCACTGCCCGAAGGTGGAAAGGAGCTGCCCAGCTCCATAGGAGGCTTCCCACAGGGTTTTCCTATTGGGTCTGGTCTGTCCCTCAGGTGGAGCGGCGTGTGGTGAACCAGCTGGCAGCTGCCTATGAGCAGGACCTGCTGCCACATGGATGCACTCTCAGGATCACTGTGGAGGACTCAGACAAGCAGCTGCTGAAAACTACAGAAAGGCCTTCCCCCAGCACAGAGAAATCCAAGGTGCCAACCCTGCGGCTGGAGATCGTGGAGAAGGACAGCAAGGCCCGAAAACTGGAGATCCAGGCACCGCTGAACCCCGAAAACATCACTTACTTCTTGTAGGGAGCGCCAGGTGCTCCCAGTGGCAATAAAATACCCCAAGCGTCAGAGTGAGTGGTGTCAGAGAGGGCAGAACTGCAGTCCTGCCAGCACTGGGCACAGACATGGACAAGGACACGGCCAACAGGCACAGGCATGGGCGCAGACACAGACATGGGCAGGAGCTGCCCCAGGGTGGGCACGAAGGGCTCTGAGGGTGCAGCTGTGGGTGACAAGGTGCCCTGGTGCCATTCAGGGATCAGTGGAGGGTCCTGATGTGTCACAGGGTGTTGGAGCTTTTTAAGGAAGGGGGAAGCAGATTGTGCACCATGCGGGAGCCGGGATGGATTTGTTATTCCCGTGGGAGGGGCTTGCTGGGATAGCTGGGTTGGTGAGGTGGGCACAGGGACCGAGTATGAGTGTAAAAGCCACCAGGCTCTTGCTCTGTATCGTCCCCATTTCTCTTTATTTATGGCAATAAACATGCCGTACACATCTGATCCTCTGTGTCCCTGGAAAGAGCGGCCGTGGGTATCACCCATCCCCATTTGGGGTGACTTCTGTGTCACCAGGAGCCAGGAACGTCACTCAGAACCAGGAACACCACTGGGAGCTGGGACCGTTACTGTCACATCTCTCCAGCACAGCCAGGTGACATCCTGGTGCAAACCCCTGTCTGAATCATTTTCTCCTGACCTTCTTCCAGGAAATAGTATCTCAGGTGTAACAGAGCTGTCCAAACACACAGAGCTGTCCAAACACAGAGCCCCCCATGGTGGCTCCTCTAGGGACCTGCTTATGGTGGGACAGGGGACATGGTCACTACCAGAGCTACCCTGGCCATGGATTTTGAGGAGTAGAACATGAAACAGAAATCGAACCCCCTCCAGGATTAATGAGCCTCAAGTCACTGTTCCTTGGGATGGGGATAGGGACAGATTGGAGGTGGCAGTGAGCTGCCAGGATCCCTATCACACTGTGATGACCTGCTCCTGTGTCCCCGTGGGGGTTTGGTTTTGGTGCTGGTTCTCATCTTCCAGGGATATGAAGAGGTTTGGTGGGGGCTGCTTTGAGCCCCCTACCCATCCCAGCAGCCTTTTTCTGGCTTAATCCTGGGGACTGGAGCGGGATCCCATCGCTGGAGGGTTTGGGAGCATCACCAAGCTCTCCTGGAGCCTCACAAAGTCATTCACTCCCACACATGCACATGGGAGTGCACAGGTGTGCACAGAAGTGCACTATTGTGTGCATGAGTGTACATTAACATTACATGTATGTATAGATGTGCAAGAGTGTGTGTGAGTGTGCACCTCTGTGCACAGGTGTTCACTAAGGTATGCATGAGGGTGCAGTAGGCTGTGCACTAAAGATGTGTGTGCACAGGTGTGCATGCGAATACAGGCGTGCTATGCCATGCTGTGCTGGGTCATGCCTTGTCATTCCATTCCACACTATGCCACCCTCTGCCTTGCCGTGTCATGCCACGTTACACCATGCAGGTTGTGCCAGCCCCATGGAGCACAGGCCCATGGGTAGGAGCTGGGACCTTTGAGGTGGTTTTCTTGGTGCTGGTGCAGGTGAATGGGCTCCCACCAGCAGGAACAGTGCCTGGGAGCACAGGATTTGGAGGGAGAACCACTGGGCTGGGCCAAGGACATGGAATTCCCAGTGCCCTAGCCCTGGGCTGGTTTTTGTTCCAGTTGGGGCAGCAGCTGCTACCAGCATGGGGGCTTGGGGCACCCCAGAGCACCCTGACTTTATCCCCAGGAACAATGGGCTCCCAGCACCACTGGTAGCAGTCATGGGGTTGGTGGACCCCCACGGATCCCCCAGTGCTTAACCTGGGGGACTCCACGGGGTGATGAAAGCTGGGGGTTGAGGGAGAAAAGGGAGTGATGGGGTGAGTGCTACCACCTCACCCAAGTTGGGGGTAGAGCTGGGGGGACCTGGGGTGTGAACGTAGGAAATCCTGTGGAGGGGCCCCATCACAGGGGATCCAATCAGCATGGGACTTGTTGGAGGGGTCCCATCAGAGGGGTTCTGCAGGAAGAAGCCCCCCCATTGGAGGGGTCCCTTTGGAGCAGTCCTATCAGAGAGATAGGACCCCATTAGAGAGGGTCCCATCACCCCCCCACACAACTCCAGAAGGATCCAAACCATCCCGGGTGCACAGACAGCCCCAAGCCCATGGGACTAGGAGATGGTGGGACATGAGTCCCCATCTCCCCCACTGTGCCCAGCCCTTCCCACTGCCATTGTCACCCATTTTGGGGGCAGGGGGTGTCAGCTTCCACCCCCCTCCCCATTCGAGGAGAGCCAGCTGGGTACCCCTGCTGCCAGCACCCATTTCCCTTCATCCACCAAAATCCGGAGGGGTCACCCATATCCACACCCCACGGGAGCCGCGGGGATGCAGAGCAGCTCCCGGGCACTACCTTCCAGCTGTGCCCTGTCCCACTCTCCTCCATGTCCCCATCCCTCCGTTCTCCCCCTTCATCTCCCTCCTCCTCCTCGCCCCCGCAGCTGCCCCCGGCTCTGGGTAGCACCGGCAGCTCCTTGCGTGGCAGATTGCTGCCTAATTAGTTTAGAGGGAAAACTTAATTGAATTAACTTTTCACAGCTCCAGCAGCCCGACAGTGGGGCCTCGCTCCGCGCCAGCCCCGCGCCTTGATCTAATTAACTTGTTTAGAAACCTGCCCGCTCGGGCGCGCAGCTGGGGTGGGCGTGGGGGAGGCACCACCAGCACCCACCGGGGCCCGAGAGCGCAGACAGAGCCGACCTAGCCGGGGGCAGGAGGAGCTGCCCAGGAAAGGGAGTACGGGAGACCTGGGGAAGGATGCAGGACGGGCGTGGGGCAGGGTGTAGGGCAGGACACGGCAGGAGAGGGGGCAAGACGTGGGACAGGGCACGGAGCAAGACGCAGGGCAAGCTGCAAGCAGGAGATGGGACAAGACATAGGGCAGGTGGAGCAGGACGTGGGGCAGGGCAGGTTCGAGTTGGTCCCACAGGGCCAAATCAGTGTCTGTTCTCCTCCTTCCCTCCGGAGAGGCCCAAAGCCCCTCGCTGGGCGCAATTAGACTTTTAAATCCTCTTTAGTGAAAGTGTTTGTCTTGAAAATGTACCAAATCCCGCCAAATCCTCCCCAAATCCCCCCGCAGCCCCCCGCCCCTGTACCCCCCTTTGGTGCCGCTGAAAGGGGCAAAGCCTTTGCCTTGGCCCCCGCAGGGAGCGGGGCGGGGGGCGGATGGGGTGCTTTGAAATTCATCCGGCCTGAAAATTGGGGAGGGGGGTGGCAAAGGCCAGAGCCCCCCCAGGGAGAGGGGGATGGGGCTGTGCACCCCTCCGGAGCCCCCTGCTCCTCCCGTGCACGCAGGGTCGGTGGAGGGCATCCAGGGGTGGCGGGGCGGTGTGGGGTGTGGCGTTACTGCCCTCCTGCCCGTGGGATACTCAGCCCCAGAGGGACGGGATGGGATGGGACGCCATGGCATGGCATGGGAATAGGGCCGGGGACAGAGAAG
>VWZG01001913.1:237374-257001 GCA_013396735.1 Grallaria varia
GGGGGCCCGGCGGGCAGGAGGCGGCGGGGACGGGCGGGCGGCAGCCGGGGCCGCGCCGGGCTCGCCATGGACTACTCCTACCTCAACTCCTACGAGTCCTGCGTGGCCGCCATGGAGGCGAGCTACGAGTTCAGCCCCTGCAGCCAGGCGGGCTCCTTCCAGTACAGCCCCATGCGGGGGGGCTTCGGGCCCGCGCCCGCCTGCGCCCCCCTCGCCTCCGCCAGCTGCGCCCTGGGCGCCCTCCGCGACCACCAGCCCTCGCCCTACTCGGCAGGTAACGGAGCGGGACCCCCCGACCCTCTGGGAGCCACCAGGGACGCCCCTCGAGCAGCCCCTGGACAGCCGCAAGGGAGCGGCCGTGCCGTCGGGGCTGGCGGGGATCGGGGCTGGCGCTCCCAGTGGTGTCTGGGCTCGGTGCCTTCGGTTCCTGGAGCCGTCGGTGTACTGTGCCGTCGGTACTCGATGCCGTCGGCGCGCGGTATCGTCAGGACTCGATGCCGCCGGTGCCCGATACTGGCGGGTCCCGGGAGCCTTCGGTGCCCTGTACCGTCAGGACTCGATGTCGCCGGTGCCCATTACTGCCCCTTCCCGGTGCTTCCTGTGCCCCATGCCCTCAATTCCTAGCGCCGTCGTTGCCCTGTCAGTGCTCGGTGCTGTCGGTGCCCGATGCCATCGGTTCCCGGCGCCGCTGCTGCCCGGCACTGACAGGACTTGCAGCGATCGGTTGCCGGGACCGTTGGCGAACGACACCGTCGGTTTCCGATGTCCTCAGTGCTCAGCAGCCTCAGTGCTCGACGCCGCCTGTTCCTGGCACCGACAGTGCTCGTTACTGCATGTTCCCGGGGCTGTCGGCTCTCGGTACCGTCAGTGAAAGCTGCCGCTAGTGCTCGGTTGCCGTCTGTTTTCGGTGCCGCCGGTGCTCGGTACTGTCAGGGCTCGATGCCGTCTAGTAACCACCTCTGTCGATGCTCAGTGCCTTCAGTTCCTGGTGACATCGACTCCCGGTGTTTTCAATTCCCGGTACTGCCGGTGCTGGGTCCAGCCGGTTCCTGGTGCTGCCGGTGCCCGCAGCCCAAGCTGCTCCAGCTCGGTCCCGCTGCCCCCGGTCCCAGTTCCCTCGCTCTCGTCCGCCGGTGAGGACGGGTCCCCCGAGCACGGCAGTGGATCCCCCGGGGTCCCCGGGGCTGTGGCAGCCCCAGAACGGGGCTGGGGAAGATCCCCGCTTGCCGGGACCCCCCTTCCTGCTCCGCATTCGTTGCCGCCGGGGAGGCGCTGCCTGTGGATGCGCCCACAACGAAGGCGCTGCCGGTCGGTACCGGCCGCCCCACCCGCACCGGCACCGCATCGCCCCCCCAGCCCCGCTCCCGACCCGAGGCTCCGCGTCCCGCCGGCAACGAAGAAACGGAGCCAGGGGCGCTGTGGGGGCAGCGACCCAAACCTGCCCGCGGGGTCCTGCCCGCTCCATTCCTGCCTGGTTCATCGTGCCCAGTACATCCCATCCCTGCCCGGTGCATTCCGCGATTCATCCCGGTCCATTCCTACCGGGTGCACCCTTTATCAGTTAACCACTGCCCGGTTCATACTTTCAGGTCCATCCTTGCTCATCTGTCTTTGGCCGGTGTACCCTGCCCGGTCCATCCTTGCACATTCATCTCTTCCTGGTCCATTTTTCCCGGTCCATCCTTCCCCGGTGCATCCCTCCCCAGTTCCCCCCTGTCCAGTGTATCCTTCCCGGTTCATTTGTCCCTGGCCAGTGTCCCCTGGTCGGTCCATCCCTTCCCATTCATCCATTCCCGATCCATTTCTTCCCTGTCCATCCCTGCCCGATTCATCACTGCCCGGTCCAGCCCTTCCCGTTATGTCCTGCCTGGTGCATCCCTTCCCGGTCCATTTCTTCCCAGTCCATCCCTTCCAGTCCATTCCTGTCTGGTACCCCCTTCCCAGTGCCCCCCAGTGCCCCCCACTGCCCTCGTGGTGCAGCGGTCCCACTGACATCTCGTTTCCCTTTCAGTTCCCTACAAATTCTTCTCGGACCCGTCGGGCATCAACGAGAAGCGGAAGCAGCGGAGGATCCGGACAACATTCACCAGCTCCCAACTGAAAGAGCTGGAGAGGGTCTTTGCCGAGACCCACTACCCAGACATCTATACCCGCGAGGAGCTGGCCCTCAAGATCGACCTCACCGAGGCCCGGGTGCAGGTCAGCTCAGGGAGGGGTGATGGGGATGGGGGTGCTGAGAGCAGAGGTGGGGAGCTCTCATCCCACCAGAGCGGGGACGCTGACTCTGGGATGCTGCCGCGGTGCTCCCTGTGTTGGAATGGGGAACGAGCAGAGACTCGGCCTTGGCACCACTGCAGTCAGGGACACACTGCAGAGTACAGCCCTGGTCTGATGGGCACTTCGTGGGTACCCTGCCGGGGCTCAGCCTGGCTCCTGGCAGAGAGGGGCATTGGCTCATGTCACGACATTGTTGCTGCCACCGATGATAAAGTCCAACCTCAAACACCTAGAGGTTGGTGAGAGCCGGGGTGGGGGACACAGAGTGGCCCTTTTGTGAGTGTAGACTCCTCCTTTCTTGGGTGCAGATCCTGCCTGTGTCAGTGCAGATCCCCTCGTGTGGGTGTGGATCCTCCTTTGTGAGTACAGACCCTCCTTTGTGGGTGTAGACTGCCCTTTGGCAGAACATCTGTCCCTGTAGGGATGTAGGGACCCACAGGACTGGGGGGATCCTGGCCCCAAGGATGGAGGGACCCATGGGGCTGTGGGGTAGGGGATGGTGTGTGAAGCCAACCCCACCATCGGCTGGGGTCCATGGTTGGGGCTGGGGAGGCACAAGCTGTGGGGGTGGGCTCTGACCCTGCGAAGTGCAGGTGTGGGTGCAGCAGGGGCCCCAGCAATGCCCCCCTTCACTGTTTCTCTCCCCCACTATTGCCAGTGCTCATGCCAGTGCCCAGCATCGACCTCACAAATCCACATTATTGTGGATATATGGATCCCTCTGGTGCTGTGGAAAACATTTCCCTGTGGGAAATGGGCGGCTGTGAGAGAAACCTCAGGGCCTGGGGTGGGGTGCTGCCTGCACCCACGGGCTCCCCAAAGCCCCAGGGACGGCGGTGTGCGGTGCTCCCATTCCCTGCAACCCCCCCAGGTGTGGTTCCAGAACCGTCGAGCCAAATTCCGCAAGCAGGAGCGTGCGGCCAACGCCAAGGGTGCCAGTGGCACCGGCACCACCGGGAAGAAGTCGGAGCCGCGGTCTTCCTCGGAAGACGACGAATCCAAGGAATCCAACTGCAGCCCGACGCCGGACAGCACGGCGTCCCTGCCCGCTGCTGCTATCGGCAGCCCCGGCGGCAGCCTCAGCCCCAGCCCTGGCGCGGGGGCACCCATGGGACCCGGCCATGCCCCCCAGCCCCTCAAGGCGCCCCTCTGGGCGGGGGTGGGGGGCGGCAGCGGTGCCCCCAATGCGGCCGAGCTGCTGAAAGCCTGGCAGCCCACTGAGGCTGTGCCGGGACCCTTCTCCGGCGTCCTGTCCTCCTTCCATCGGAAACCCAGCGGCATCAAAACTAACCTCTTCTGATCACTGAATCACCGGATCCGGCTGCCCCCAAATCCGCCCCCGGCCCCCTCCCTGCATCCCCTGCCCACTGCCCCCGCCATGGACCCAGCCACGATGCTTCAGGAAACGGCGAGGTGGGGCAGGGACGGCCCCCGCCTCCTCCCGAACCCTGCGCCGACGGGACGGACCCGGAGCAGGGGGCAGCGCCCCCCGGCACCCGTGGGGGCTGCGGGACCACAGGAGTGCAAGGCGGGGGCAGCACCACCATGCTCAGCCAGCATGCCCCTGGTAGAGTCTTCGATTTTGGGGGGTCCCAGTGCACTCCAGGGCGGGGGGCAGGTGCAGGGCTCCTAACAACACTGCGGGTGTTCCAGAATCGTGGTACCCCCCAGGAGAATCGCTTCCAATGGGCGATGCCGCTGGGCTGGGGGTGAGGAAGCACTTTATGGGGCGGGGTCTGAGGGCCACAGGGTGGGCAGTGCCGGGGAGTGCAGCAGGGAGACGCTCCTTGGTGTGGGGAGAGGGTGGTGCCCCCCAGATCCTGCCTGCTGACACGGAGCCCCCTCCAGCAGCACCCTGGCGTGGTGGGACTGGAGGGGAGAAGGCCCCCCTCCCTTCCCCCAGGATTTTGGGGAGTAAAGGCAGGGCTGGGGGGGTTCAGTGCTCAGCGGCATTGCCGCAGGTGCCGCACATGGGGACGGGGCACCAGAACTGTTGGGGATGAGGTGGCCCCCCGAAAGGGGGCTGGTGTGGCATGGACCCCCTGGAGCAGCTAATGGGACCTCTCGGAGTAGCAATGACTCCTCGGGGGAGCATCGACCCCTCTGAACAGCCAGCGGGACTCCTTGGAGGAGCCGAGACCCCCCAGAGCAGCAAGTGGGACTCCCTGGAGCAGCTGGTAAGAGCCCTTGGAGTAGCCAAGACCCCTCACCAGCGGCAGGATGGGTGCTCCCACTGGAGCTGGCACGGGTGCAGCCAGGACCCCCAGCACAACACTGTGACATCACAAAGGGTCCCTGCTGGGGGGCTGAGGTGCTGGTGGGCCCCTTGCACCCAGCCCGNCGGTTGGCTTCATGGCATGGTGAGCATGTTGGCAGCCTACCCACCTGTGTCCTTGTCTGCCCCCATATCCCCCAGTCCTCCCGAGATGAGGTTCCCACTTCTCTTTCGTTTTTTTTAACCATTCTGTAATTTATTGCCCATGTTTGCAAATGCCACTAATCCAAATAAAACTTAATTTATTGATGCTGCTGCTGGCCCCCAGCCCTTGCTGCACTCCCCCCCATGGGCTGCATGGCCCTCACCCCTGAGACCCCTAGGTGATGCCACAGACCTCCAGCACCTTAGGGATTATTTTGGGTGCCCCCCACCCAAAGACCCCAAGCAGCTGTCGGGAGTTGAGGGAGCACCCCATAGGAAGCCCCCTGAAGTGGGGTGAGAGAGGCATGGTCTGCCCAGCCTCTCTGGCTTCTTGGGGCCCTACGGGGGTGGTGAAAGGGAAGGTCATGGGGGCACCAGGATAGTGACACAAGCATGCCAGGGTGTTGCGTGCGTGGTCTGGGGTACCCAAGTTAGGCAAGAAAGGGACAAAGGACTTGGTCCCCACCTTGGTGGGACCAGTACAGCCAGTCTGGAAGGTCTCCATTGTTCTGGGACCAATGTGGCCGACCTGGAGCATCCTTGACTGTGCTGGGACCAGTACAGCCCGTTTGAGGGGTCCTAGATTACACTGGGTTCATCACCCTCGTTTCCTATCATGTCCCCATCCCCAGATACTCCCAGATCCTAACCCTAACCCTCACCATGCTGAGAGCTTCACCACAACCATTGCCTGAAACATAACAAAGATCAATTGAGATTTACCAAAAACCACCAAACACAGGGCATGACAAGAAAAGGGTTTAGTGGGGGGAAATTCACACCAAACACCCCAGTAACAGGCAGGGGATGTTGGGGGGCTGCTGGGGGGGCCCAGCCCATCCTTCATCTCAGCCGGAGTGAGGGGATGGGGGGGATGGGGGTGGCATCCCCCCTACCCTTGTGGGGACAAAGACAACCTGGGGGGCTCATCCCAGTGTGGAAGACATGGCTGGGGGACCCCTGTCCTGGGAACTTCCACCCTGGGGACTCCCCTGGAAGGCACTTGGTGAAATTGGGGGCTGAGGATGCATGGGGGGACTCAAGTGCCAGCCCCACTGTCCCTGAGGGCAGCAGAGACCCTGGGGGTGGGGATGGACCCAGAAAGTACCTAATGGGCAAACTCAGAGTGGGGGGTACACCCCGGAGGCACTGGTGGTGTGAGGTGGGTTCTGAGTGAAGGCACTAATCTGACTCTGCTGTGGTAGGATTCCTTGGGTAGACACTCCCAGGGTGGGGACAGGGACTCCCATGGTGGGGATGGAACCCCCAAGGATGGGGACAGGGATCCCCAGGGTGAGGATGAGGATCTCCCCGGGTGTGGACAGGGAGTCCCGGGGTGAGGAGAGAAATCTCCCAGGGTGGGGACATGGATCCCTGGGGTGGGCACAGGAACCCTCAGAGTAGGGACAGAAACCTCCATGGGAGGAGTGGAACCCTCACGTTGAGGGCAGGGACTCAGAGTGGGGATGGGACTTTCAGGGTGGGGACAGGACTCTTGGGGTGGGGCTGGGGACCCTGGGCTCTGCCCAGTGTTGTCCATAGTGGGTGGCCAAGCCCTCCCATCCCAGCACTGGCCAGGCATTGTAAAGGCACTTGGGTTGAGACATGACTTTGCTCAGAGCCTCCTCTTCCTCCTAGCTGCAAGGGGCTGCGAGGGGAGCCAGGGCCTCCAGAGTTCCCCCCAAACACTCCTTCCCCCAGCCCTTCTTCCAATAAATAAGAAATAACTTATATGTGAGGATGCCCCATAGGGACTCCCCTGTGAAATTATCTGACCAGAACCCACCACCCACCCTGTCTCCCCCTCTCCCCTCCCTACTCCATTACTCAGCACCCAAGTTGAGGGGCAGGCCATGGGGGTCCAGGGGCTCCCACTGGCTGCTGGTGATGGTGGGATGTATGGATGTGGGATGTGCGACCATGGGATGAGGGATCCTCAGCTGCAGGATGCTCAGATGCAGGTTCTGGGGCGCACGACCATGGGATCCAGGACGCCTGGTCACAGGATCTGTGATGCTCAGCTGCAGGATGCAGACCCGTGGGACCTGGGATGGGTGGCTGCGGGATGCAGGATGCTGGGCCATGGGACGTGACTGCAAGATCTGGGATGCACAGCTGCAGGATTTGGTTGCTGCAGGATTTTGAATGCTGGGCCACAGGATGCAGGATGTGCATCCACGGGATCTGGGATGCACGGGACACGGATGTGTGGTGGCAGCTACTTGCGGAGCTGGAGGCTCTCCAGGAGGACACGCTTGTGGCCGGGTTCCAGAACTCCAGCCTCCTCCAGGTCCTCCTCCGTGATGTCACTGGGAAAGGGGTGCAGACATGGGGCTCTCTGCCCCCAGGGGGTACCCCACCCACGTGGGGTCCCCCATTCGAGCTACTGGGTGCCCATCCGATCCCCTTCCTGTCTCTGCTGTGGGGCTACATGGCCCTGGGGGGACAATGGAGACCCCAAGAGGCAAAGGGGACCCCGGGACCCCAGGAGCAGTGGGGGACCCCTTGGGGCAGCTGGGACACCCAGGGACAGCAGGGATCCTCAGAAGTGGTGGGAACCTCCCAGGGGAGCAGGGAACCTCTGGGGGCAGTAAGGACCTCCCCAGGGGATGCAGAGACCGTCAGGGGTCGGTGGGGACCTGCCACGGGCAGTGGGGACCACTGAAGGCAGCACACCTGTGGATCTTCCCAGAGCAGGGTGACCCCCTGGGGTTGGCAAAGCTGGGGTGGGGGGGGGCAGGTAAACACTTTCAGGGGGCTGCTCACCTGAGGAACTCCAGGTCATCCCAGCCATTGCGCACCAGCCCCTCCTCGTACCGCTCCAGACCGAGTGCCCGCAGCCACTCACCCACGCCAGGCACAGCACCCACGCCACGGCCCAGCACCTGCACCCCAACATCCTCAGCACCACAGGGTCCCCCAAAGGGAGCCCCAACTGAGCACGCTGGGGGGCCCCAGCAGCCTGACCCCCACCCACCCTGCATCACCCACCTCCTCAGCCAGGTCCTCCTGGATGCTCTCCCGGATGGAGTGGGGTGGGAAGGCGAGAGGGCGGCCATAGTCAGGGGGAAGGCAGCGGGGGGGCAGCCCCCCCTTGGCCAGCAGTGGTGGCGGGGGGGCCATCTTCCCCTTCCCACCCACATAGTCCACTTCACTCAATGTCTTGGCCATCTGCAGCACCGAGCAGGAGCGGTCATCCAGCAGCCCACCCGGCAGCCCTCCAGCACCGGGCAGGCCCCCAGCAGTGGTCAACCCCCCCACTGCAGGCAGCCCCCCAGTACCAGGGGGGGTCCCACCAGCACACTCCATCCCAAATCCACACCCAGCAGCTGGGGGTGGCCGGGGGTGCAGCTTGGGCAGGGGAGCCTCTCCGAAGGCAGCAGGGTGGGATTTGGGGTCCTCACGCCCAGTGGGCACCAGCAGCTCCTTCGGGGTGCCAAAGAAGGGGTCTGGGGGGAGCTCCAGCTCCCGTGGTAGTGGTGGCGGGGGGAAATCTGGCGGTGGCAGGTTGAGGGTGCCGAGATCCTCTTCGTCGTCGCTCTCATCACCACGGCATGCTGACAGGTGCCGGCGGCGTTCCGGCACCGCCAGCTGCACCTTGGCCTTGGGGGGCTTGCCAGGGTCCCCTGGTGCCAGCAGCTGGTGGGGGACCCCTTCCAGGACGTAGTATGCTGGGTTGTTGAAGCTGTTCTTCAGGGGACCCCCCAAAAGCTCTGGCACTGCCTCCGCCTTGGACCTGCAGGCACAGGCGTGAGCATGGCAACCCCAGAGCATGCCCCCTCCCCAGCCCTGCCCAAACTCCCTCACCGGCTCGGGGTAGCCTCATCCCTTGGGGTGCCACGGTGTGGGGCAGGGGGCCGGGGGGCTGCTGCAGTGCTGCCTTTCTCGGGCTCCTCCAGGAGCTTCGCTGGGATGGTGGTAGGGGGCTCGGCACCAGTGGGCTTCCGCCCCACAGACCTGGGGAACAGGAGGTGTTGGGTGCCCCATGTGGCTCGAACCTCTGCAGTGTTGCTCAGATCCCTAGGATGGGGCTCCAACCAGCCAGGCCAAGGTTCAGAACCACTGGGAGGGGTCTCAGCAGCCCAGGACTGGGTTCAGATGCCCAGGACAGGGCTTGGCCCCACAAGACAGGGTTCCGTCTCCCAAACACATCAGTGCCACTCTTGGAGGCACAACAGAGCCCCATCCCTGCCCTGTGTGGCACAGAGCTGGCACCAGGACTGCCCCAAATCACATCCCACATGCCATCCCAGAGGGATGCTCTGAGCAATACCTGTGCTCCCACAGCACTGGTGGATCCCTGAAGCCTCCCGATCCCCAGGACACCCAGCTGGGTGTTACCAGTGCCCCCCACCCACCAAGCCCTGTCCCCCGTACTTGGCATAGTCCTGGGTTGCCCTGGCACCCATCGGCACCTTCCCTTTGCCAGCTGTCGTCTCGTCCTTATCAATGCTGATCCACTCTGCCAGGGAACAGGGGCTCAGTCGGGGGGTCCCATCCCCACAGTCCTCCCTCACTAAGAGGGGTCCTCACCATAGAGCCTCTCACGGGTGCCCAGGCGCTCAGTGGGCACTCGGACCTTCATGGAGCCACGGATGTTGCCAGTCTCCTCGCCACGGTGGGACAGGTAGGTGAGGAACTGCTGTGCTGTGCTGCCGATCATTGACTTCAGGGCGATGACACACTCCCCTGGGGGTGACAGCAGTGGGATCAGGGGTCTGCATGCCATGGACTCCCCAGTGCACGTGTGGTGCTGGAGTGGACACTCACCATAGGATTCATAGCCGTCAAGGGATTTGACAGTGAGCAGGAGGTGCTGGTCCTGCAGGTACTCAATCTCAGAGAGGATGGGCTTTAGCTGCAGCCAAGGGGACAGAGTGCTGGCACTGAGTGGAGGTCTCCTTGCCTGCAGCTCCCCAGAGCACCCACCCTGTCAGACCCCAGACCCTCACCGTCGGCAGCTGCCGGGATGACCACTGCACTTTGAGGAAGTTGATGTTGTCGCTGCTCTGGCTGTCATTCTCAAAGCTCTTTTTGAACTCTGTGGTGGTGAGGGGGACATGGCATCACATCTGTCATTCCCCCCCAGGACCCAGCACTGCCATCCCAGCCCTCACCTTCCAGGCAGGTAGAATAGAACTCAATGAAGAACTTGGTGCGACTGGACGTCTTCACTATGGCCTCGATGCTCTCAAACTCGATGTATGCCTGCTCTGAGGACTTTGAGAGCCCTTGAGGGAGAGGCAAGGTGTTGGAACCTGCCTGGGACCTCCCCATCTCGAGGGAGAGGTGGGACCCACAGCGGGGTGGAGGACAGTGAGATGTCCCCTTGGGCACAGGCACCTTTTTTGGAGATGAACTGGGACGTCACTCCCACCTCAAAGGAGCCAAAGACAGGTGAGTGATCACTGGTGACGATGTCATCTGTGCATCCTGCAGCCAGCAGGGATGGAGCGGATGGTCAGGACGGAGGGGGCACTGTCATCAGGATGGGGGATGGGGGTGCTGGAGAGGTCACACCACTCACCATAAGCATTGCAGTTGACATGAGTCTCGGGGTAGGATTTCCAGAGGATGCGGTCACACCAGGACGGCACGTTGGTACGCACCTGGCAGGGACGGGAAGTGGACAGGGGTTCAGGTTGGGGTTTCTACCCCTCCCCTGACTCCCCACTACCCCAGCACCTACCCCCGTGGGTTTCTGCTTGTGCCAGACATAGGTGTCCCGGGACCCCCGCTCATAGCGGTAGGTGGGGGGGAAGGTGATCTCCTCCTCACCTGCACAGACAGCAGCGGGTGAAGGCAGTTCCGGCAGCAGGGACTGCCCTCCCAGAGCCCCCCCAGTCCTCACCAAAGCGCAGGAACACCTTGTGCTTCTCCTTCTCCAGGTTGAGCTGATCCACCTTCAGCAGTGGCTCCAGCTCTTTGCGGCTGATATAGTTGAGGATCTCCTGCAGGACAGAGGGGCTGGCACCGTGCTGGGCAGGGGGTACCTGACATCCCCTCAGCCCCTATCCCCCTCCCCCGACCTGGATGTCCATGTCCAGGCGGTAATTGAGATCCCCAAACCAGAAGAGGTGGGTGAAGCGAAGGGAGATGTCAAAGGAGTTCAGTTGCTTGTCCCCGAGTGAGAGCAGGCGCAGGATGTCCAGATAATTCTGGTTCCTCCTGAAACAGAGGACACAGGGACAAGGGGTTCACAGATATGGGGACAGGGCCCCTCCTGGCCCATCCTGGCCCACCCAGCTCACCGTGCTGTCTTCTCATTGCCAGAGGTGAGGTGGCAGTTGACAAAGCCAAAGGAGGTGCCGTTGAACATGAAGGAGATGCCCACAGCGCCCTTGTTCCCTGTGGGGACATGGGGACAGGGGATGGGATCAGGTTGGAGCAGGGGCAGTCCCCCAGCCCTGGAGGATGGGGGGCACAGTCCCCACCTGGCTGGCTGGCAGGGGCATGTGCAGCCTGGCATGCACCCAGAGCACTCCCCACATAACAAACACATCCCCAGAGCTTGCCTTGTGCAACACACAGGCACAGAAAGCTCTCCTTGTGAAACACACACACCCAGACCCCTCCTCATGCAACACATGTGTTCTGGGACCCCTCCTTGCCCAACAAGACCCCCCCATGTGCAACACATGCATGTCAGGATCCCTCCTCATAAAACATGCACACTGGGACCCATCGCCATGTAATGCACACACACCAGGACCCCTCCTCGTGCAAGGCACACATGCTGAGACCCCTCCTCATGCAACACATGCTCTGGGGCCCCTTCTTGTTCAATACACACCACCCCAGACTCCTCTTCAAGCGACACACATGCTCTATGATCCCTTCTTGTGCAACACATGCAACAACAGGACCACTCTTGTAATGCAGATACTCCAGGACCCCACTGGTGCAGTGCACATCCCCTGTGTCTCCCTATGCCCCCACAGACCCCTACCCAGGGTGTTGGCGATCCCTGTCTTGACGCTTGAGGTGCTCACGTGGCTGATGCGGTTCTCGTGCTCTGGCTTCACTAGCACCACCACCTTGATGTTCCACAGGGATTGCATGGCCACCTGTGGACCCCAGCATCCTCAGCCCCTGACAGCACATGCTGGGGCCCCCCACTGTGTCATGGGTGCCCCTCAGGTGTACCCACAGAGGGGTGCTCATTACTGCTTCATCCTGGCCTCTCCCACCCAGGGCTGCTCCCCAGGGAATTCCACCACCACCACCAGCACCCACAGCCATGCAGCACCAGGAGAGCACCCTAAAATACCCTGTGTCAGCAGAACTGGAGCATCAACAGCCACCCAGCACCACGAGAGCACCCCAAAACACCCGGTGTCACAAAGCCAGAGCACAGCCACCCCAGGGACACTGAGCATCACCCACCTCCACCACCCACTGATGCCTGCACACAGCAGTCCCTGGGATCCCCTGGACCCTCTGGTTCCTACCGGGCGGTACTCGACCTCCGTGAAGTCCTTGAGGACAGTGCGCAGGAAGTCCACCCATTCCTTGTCTCCCAGAGAATTCTCCTGGGTGCCGAAGACGTAGATGTCATGGGGGATAGCCATCGTCACCTCATCTAGGGTCTTGCCCAACCCCTTGGAGGTGAACCATGAGGTGATGCTCTTGGGTGGGGGGACACTTCCTGCAAGGGGGACAGCACGGTTAGGCCAGACCCCAGGGTCTTGTCACTCCGCCATGGGCTTCTCCCAGCCCTGCTCACCCATATTCCACGTGCCAATGAAGATAGAGATCATGTCAGGCTCATCCTGGTGGGAATGCTTGTTCTTCATCAGTTGCAGGAGCTGGCAGAAAGCCTCACGCTTCTGCAGGGGTGGGCAGTGAGAGGGGAGGCCAGAGATGCTTTCCACAGCCTGCTCCAGCCCCCCTGCTTTGGCTCAGCCAAACCTGGCACCTCCTGGCCAAAGGAGACCACCACAGGAACATCCCCCAGCCATCAAGCACCAGCACCCAGCGCTTGTACCCAAGTCCTACCGATGCCCAAGAGTTAAATCCTGCCCCCACCCTGTCCCTACAAGGGACCTCCTTGTCACCCCACCCAAGCAATACCCACCCGGGCACTGACGAAAACAAAGTCTTTCCGTTGTGTTTTATCCTTTTCCTTCTCAAAAACGATGCCCAGTTTGTTCTGCACCCGCTGTGACTTGATCAGCTGTCGAACTAGGGAGGAGTGGTGAGAGCTGGGGGGATGCTGGGTGCCAGCTGGGTGCTGGACCCCCCTAACTCATACTTTGGGGGACCCCCAGGATGGGGACACTCCCAGCATGAGGACACCCCATAGCTCCCAGCCCACTGCTAAGTCCCACAGGGACACTCCCCTGTGCAAAGGCAGCCTCAGGGGTGCTGGGGGCCCCCTGGGTGCCTTCCCACTCACTCTTGTCATGGGTGAAGGTGTTCCAGTCCTCCTGGGAGTCCTTCTGCTTCTTCAGCACCACCAACTTCCCGCCTTCCACATCCACACTCAGTGTGTACTTCTGTGACTTCCCAATCTTGGTCAGGTCCCCCAGGGTGATATCCAGCTTCACCTGCCGGGGACCACCGGGTTGAGGGAGGACAAAGGGGACACCCCAGCACCTCAGCTGTCACCCGGCCCCACCCTGGGGACACCCAGAGGTCTGTGCCCTCGGTGTTACACCACATGCACTCAGTTGATGCTGAAATCCTCCCAAAACTCTGAAACTGGAGGTGGGGGGTAAGGGTGGGGCTCACCTCGAAGGTCTGCACGGGGATGCTCTTGGCCTTGCGGGAGAGGGGCTGGGGGGGGACAGCGGGCGTGGCTGAGCTCATGTCCTGCAGGGCCTTCAGTGCCTGCCAGAGCCCACAGTGGCATCAGCTGAGAGCCCACCAGCCTCCTCCAGCTCTCCCAACCCCTCCAGCATTCCAGTCCCACCAGTGTTCCAAGCACCCCCATCCCTCCCAGCCCACCAAGATCCACCAGTCCCCTCAGCTCCTGTCCCTGCCCCCAGTCCCACTTCTACCTCATTCCCACAAGCCCCCCCATAGCTCCGCACAGCTCCACCACCCCAACAATCCCTGTCAGCTGTCCCAGTCGCACCATCAGCCCCATCAGTGCCATCAGGCCCACAGCCCCCTCAGTCCACACAGATCCCTCACCATACCCCCACCAGGATACACCCACTGCACATGCCCAGCCTCACCTTCTTCTCAATGGAGGACAGGAAGTCTTTCAGCACGGACAGCTTCAGCACCAGGCTCTCCAGCTCCTGCTCCCCGCTCTGCCCTGCTGTCTGGAACCCCCAGCAGGTAACCCCGGTCCCCCCGAAAATGGCAGGACCTCCAGGCACCCTGGCATGGGATCCCCACACCCACCCCAGTCCCCCCCAGAGTGGCAGGGACTCCAGGCACCCTGGGATGGGGCAGGATGGTAGGTATTTTTCCCCAGGCTTTCCCACCACCCATGAATGGTGCTATGGTGGGGTCCATGGGCACAGTCTGTGGTGGGGGACTGCCACCACTGTGTCCTCATAACCCACTCACCTGCTGCAGTATCTTGGAAACCATGGGGGAGCTCTGCTGGTCAAACACCTTGGAGAGGATCTCCAGCCCTGCCAGCACCTTGTCCACCTCACTGTGGGGGCAAGAGGAGCTAGCTCAGCAGGTGACACAGACATCCCTCCATCTGTCCATCTGTCCTGATGCTTAGCACCCACCTGTGCAGCCGTTTGCAGGAGGTGACAAGGGTCTTGTTGAGGTGGGGGAGGCTGTTGGCCCCACCCTTCACTGCCTCCAGGTCCAGGGTGTAGCTGCCCTTCAGGTACTCATGGGAGATGCTGCTGAGCCCATTGGTGCTGCAGGGAGGGCACCCAGGGGGTGAGAGGCGGCAGGGATGGACAGGGGACAGACAGGGGACTGGAAGGAGACAGGCAGACCCTCACCTCTCCATGGGCCCCTCCAGCACAGCTGGTCCCAGGCCAGTGGGGCTGACCCCTGCCGAGGTACTGGAGAAGCTGGTGGAGCCGGAGCGTGGTGGCAGTGGCGGCTTCTCATCTTCTCCATCTGCAACGGGGCAATGAGGGAGTCAATCACTGCCACGCCAGGGGTCCCAGAACCCCATCCACCCCCCCATGTCACCCTGCCATACCTGAGTAGTCCCTGTCCTCCACAGCCTCCTTCTCCTTCTCCCTCTCGACGGGGAAGAGCAGGGTGCAGACCAGCCCCTGGTTGGGCTGCAGGTACAGGGCAATTAGCTCACTCAGTGTCTTGAAGCGCCGCACCTGCACCCCTTGCGATGTCTGCAGGGACATGGGGACACCAGGGCCATCAGCACCTGCAGCCAGCATCACTGGACACCCCAGGTGGGAATACCAACAGGTAGGGAACCCACCATGCAGGGATACCACCATGCAGGGACCCTCAGACAGGATGCCACTGTGCATGGACCCTCATGGAGGGATGTTCCCAAGCAGGGATCTCCCAAGGCAGGGATACCACCATGCGGGGACCCCCAGAGACAGGTGTCCCTATACAGGGACATCTCCAAGGAAGGACATCCCCATGCAGAGACCCCCATGCAGTGATAGCGCCATGCAGGTATGACCCTCTGCAGATACCCCTGTGCAGGGATCCCACCACGCAAAGAAGCCACCATGGAGGGATGTCCCCATGCAGGGATATCCACAGGAATGCAAATCCCCAGGCAAAGACTCTCATGCAGGGATCCTTCCATGCAGAGATGTCAGCATACAGGGACCCCCATGCAGACCCCCCACAGTCCATGGTGGGGAGCCAGGCCAGGTTCATGGGGCATGGTGCCATGGTGCCACCCACAGGGGCTGGCAGGTGGGCTGGCAGGGTGCAGGCAGCAGCCATCCTTCACCCTCCTCCCTCGCGGGGGGAGCGGCTTTTCCTGCCTGCCCAGACAGCACAAAGGGGGTTCTGTTGCTCTAAAAATACCCAGTGCTGGCAGCCAGCCAGGACGGGCACAGCCGAGTCATTCGGCACAGCCGGGCACGAGCGTGGCAACAGGCCAGGGCTGAGCCCAGCACAGCAGCCCAGCACAGCCAAAGAGACGGGCACACTCATGGCACGAGGTCAAGACTGAGCCCTGCCAAGCCAGAGACCCCTCGCTGCCCATGAGCCAGAGGGTGTCCCATGCCCCCTCTGCCCACCTGCACGGCCAGGAAATCCTCCTCATCGGGCAGGATGCGGTAGGTGTGGACGTGCTTCTGGAACCTGTTGCAGCAGGGAGGGAGCCATCAGGCAAGGGGTTCTAAGGTGTTGGGTTGCATCCCCCCACCCACCTGCACAGCCCAGTACTCCTCCAGCACCCACAGTGAGGAGCTCTGGTATTACTATTCCCTATAGCATCCAATGAGCTGACACGGAAACCCATGGGAACATGCTTGCAGGATGGGTGTTGGGAGTCCCAGAATGACTCCTCTGCTTCTTCCACGATCAATACCACTATGTCCTTGGTAGTTCTGCTGCCCCGGCCCCAGTGCCTGTCTGTGTGCTGAAGACTGTGTCTCCAGCCTGCAGTGCAGGCAGGAGCTGGCAGGCACAGGCAGGAGCTGGCAGGAGCAGGCAGGAGCTGGCTGCCAGGACGCCAGGAAACAATTTATTTTCCAATGGAAGCTGACAGGAACTAGGGACACGATCCCAGGGCAGGGGGTGACAGGCGGCGCTAAGAGACAGGGTGACAACATCAGGGGGTGCAAGGAGCAGGACCCCAGGGGTGTCCCTTCCCCATCTTGGGGACTCCAGGAGCCAGTGACCCCCGGCATGGCTAGACCCCCCACCCCAGTGCTGTCAGCAGGGATGGTTGCTCCTGCACTGGCCTCTGGCCACAGAGCTCACCATGAGCATCGAGGAGGCTGTCACCATGCCAGGGCCACTGGTCCACTCAGCTGCTGTGGCCCCTGCCCCGATGGCTCCTCAACACGGGGCTGGAGGATTGAGACAAGGCAGCATCCATCTCCCTGCACCGTGTCACATCCATGGACAGGGTGCTGTGTCTCCTGGTCCCAATCCACAGGCTTAGGTCCCCTGGTGTCACCCCAAAGCACTGGATCTTCTGATGTCATTCCACTCCCTGCAGTGCCAGGTCCCTCATTTCTCCCCCCCTCCCCTGCAGGTATAACCATGCCCAGCACCCCTGGGGTGCCCCTGGGTGTCCCAATGCCCAGTCAGGTGTCATGGGGGCCATGGGGAACCCTGCAAGTGGGAGGCTGAATGGCAATCCACAACAGGGGAGATGTATGGAAAACCCTGCAGGAGGGGTGAGGGGGTCTCAGTTGAAACCCCTTGCTGAGGGATCTTGGGGTCCCTAGATCAAAGAAGTCAACATGGGAGAATCCCAACTGGTGGGATTGGGGGAGCACAAAGAGACAAAACAGGGGGAACATAAGGGGTCTCTGTGGGAAGTCCTAATGCACAGTAGGGGTCTCCATAGCAAGAACAGCAATAGGGGCATGATCAGCAGGTGCAAGAGGAACCCCAGCACAGCGCCAATACATGGAATCCCAAATTGGAGGGGCAAGGGGCAGGACCCTAGGAGGAACCTCAGCTCTAGGGGAGGACAAGGAGTTCTCTATGGGTAACCAGAAGAGGGGCTAGAGAGACACCCAGCACAGGAGGGGGACTGTACGGCTGCCCAGCCCCGCACCCTGGCGGCTGCTATTTTGATGAGTAACCCTGGGTAGGGGAGGCAGGGAGCGCCGGGCTTGGGCACAAAGAGCCTTTATGTGGGAGCACCGGGGCTCCCCGTCGGCTCTGACACACAGCCAGAACCGCAGGCACCCCCGTGCTGGCAGGGCCATGGTGGACAGGGGGGCATCCGCCACCCTCCTCCATCAAGAGCAGGGTGCAGACACATCAGTGATGGGGAAACCATGCACCCACTGGCACCACCCTGCTACTGGGGTCCCCACGAACCAGCAGTGAGTCAGGATGGGGGCTCCAATGCCCCACCCTCCTGTGGGACACCACACCAGGACCATCCCCACTCGCACTGCCCACCAATCAAAGATGTGGGCACTTCTTAGGCTGCTGCCCGCTGTGTGCCCACACTTTGGGCTCCAGTGATGCCCCAGTGTGTCACACTGAGATGCCCCAGCACACCCCAGCGAGGCCACAGCACAACAACCCTGGTGTGCCATGGTGAGACACTCCAGTGTGTCATGATAAGGCCACAGCAAGACGTCCCAGTGCACCATGTCCATCCCAGAGAGTCCATGAAGCACCAGCAGGAGGGTTAAAGGAAGCCGACGCTGCCGGGATCCCGCTGCAGTTTCCTTTCCTTCTCCAGCCCCCGCAGCTATTTTTAGGGTCCCGGCAGTGGCCGGGGCCAATGGCTCCAAAGTCCTGGCCACCCACTTGCTGGCAATGGCGGTTCTTGGTAGGATTGCAGCACCAGGGACTCCCAGTCATCCTTGTTGGGGTGCAGTCACCCACCATGGCATCCTCATGATGGGCTTTGCCATGCTGCGTGGCCCCAACCTATGGCACAGACGTGTGGCACCCACAGCCAACTCTCCAGGCAGTGGGAAACACCAGTGACAGACACCCCTTCCCCAGGCACCTGCACCATAACATCAGCTGCAGCCTTGTCTCCCACCCTGGTGCCCCAACATGTGCCCCCGGTCCCGTGGCACTGGCAGTCACTGAAATCACATGTTCTCCCAGTGCTCTGCCCCAGTACTGCTCGCCAGCCCAGACTCCCGGCAGGGAGCTGGTGCCCATGGCTATGCTGTGCCCCCGTGGCTGGGAAACAGCATTTGCCACCGTCCATGGGGAAGGCTGCATGCCTGGCACCTGCACATGGCACCGGCACATGGCAGCCCCAGGCCAGGGCAGGCCGGCTCACGGAGCACTCCTGGCTCTCCCACGGACTCTCAGGGCACGGAAAAGCTTCGAGCTGGCATGCTGTCACCACCACCCCACAACCACATCAAGGTCCAGGGGCTGGCACAGGTAGCAGGTATTGAGCGGAACCCAGAGCATGTTCCGAGACCTCCCCAGGGGCACCCTGGTAAACGGTGCACTGCCAACACACCGAGGTGCCAGCGAGGCCTGAGGTATGGAGGGGCTGGGGTGCACCCCTGGGCAGAGGGGGGCTGCATTCCAGGACCCCCGGGACTGTCAGCACTCACCCGCAGCCCGGCACCAGCCAGGAGCCACAGGAGTCCCATGGCATGACCCAAGAGCACAGAGCTGGATGCTCCCAGGCTGGGGATGCCCCCCAGACATGAGGGCAGGGCCTGAGGACCCCCAGTCCCATGGGGAGACTCAGAGACCCCAAGAGTGTGGGCTGGAGGCCAGGCCCCCCATCTCACAGCCCCTCATCATGGCAAGGGTAACAGCCCCCCTGGAGCCAGTTCAGTGTCCCCTCAGTGCCCAGTAGCACCCAGTCCCTCCAGTGTCCTCCAGTCTGCTGGTGTTTGGTCCCCTGGGACCAGAGTGGGTGCCATTCCCCTGATGCCCTGTCCCCTAGAAGTGCCAGTGTCCCCCTCCACCCCTCAGGTCCCCTCGTATCTGCGTCACCCCAGTACCCACTGCCCAGCGGTGTCACAGTTCCTCCATGCCCAGTCCCCCAAAATTCCCAGTAACCCCCAGAACACTGGTGACGTCCATGTCCACTCTGTCCCCCCAAGGTGGGTCCCCCCTTCTACCTGTTGCCCTCTGGGTGCTGGTGTCCCACTGGTGCTCCCTCCGTGCGCCGGAGCCTGGATCCCTTCTGGTGACCCCCACCGCTCCCCCTGACAGCGCTCCCCCGGACACTCCAGCTGTGCCCCCGGTACCCCACCAGCGCTCCCCGGATCCCTTCCAGTGACGCTCACCATGGTGCCCCAGTGTTCCCTTGGCCCCTGCCCGCTGCTCGCCCAGGACCCCCCGTGTCTGCCGCCCCGATCCCCTCAGCGCTCCCCTCGGATCCCCCCGCGATGTCCC
>VWZG01001914.1:1041-12112 GCA_013396735.1 Grallaria varia
TTTCTGAAGTGCTTTTTTGATAAACTGGGGTTCAATAATTTTGACATTTCTTTGAAATCTTGGAAAAATATACCCCTTATAGACCTTCTTGGTGATTTTCAATTTATTTTTATATCTGAAAAAAAATCAAAAATGCTTGTCTCAGATTGCATTTATATGATTCTTAGCAACATTGACAGTAACCAAGTCCACTACTTCACCTATTCTGGTGGCAGTAATTGTTGTGCTGTCAACTAAGGAGTCTTTAAATTGATGTTAATTTGTTATATGCCCAAATGGCAAGAGCTGATAAAACTGAAGGAGACTAGGATCATTCTACAAAAAGAAGCGTTGCTGGGGAGTTCTCTTGAGATTCCTGGCAGAACTGACTGTTGCTGAGCAAATTCAAATGGTATCTGTTTCATAGGTTGTGATGCTTATCTTCAGTGTTGCAAAAAGAGTGCATGTGTTCACTATAGTGCAAGTGACATTTAGTTACCAGTATTATATTAAGTGAAGAAAGTATTGTGAGTTTTCTTATTACAAAAATTACTACAACATTGTAGAATACTTACTTTAGGACTGGCTGAAGAATACTCTGAGGTGTATGTTGTGTTTTTCACATTCACCAGGAGAAATTCAGATCAAATTCCAGAAAGCATCATATCCAGGATCACCTTCCAATCACATGGATTGTTACCTCAGCAAGTGTTACTTGCAATTTTATTCTTAGAGTTGTGTCATGTTATATCCTAAGGAAAATAATGAAAACTGAATATATCACCCTTTCCAAAGAAAAAATATGATCTTTTTATGAATGACGAATACTCTTTCTGCAGCTTTTTCACCAACATCCAGTTTGACTCCATCTACTGAATTATGTTTTTCCTTATTCTGCCCCAGTAATTCTCTAGGAATGGACCACATGAGGTCCAGACCAATTTTCTTTGCAAAGATGAATAAGTAAATATAGCCCACTATTGCAGCCTTCAAAAGATAAGAAACAATGTAGATAACAGTTCTTTAAGGCAGCAGCTGCAACTGTAGTAAAGGGAATTTTATTTGTAATGTTACTCCTTGCACTCTATTTCTGTATAACGAATCATATGTATTGCCACTTGTAGATAGACAGTTCACATTCAAGTTTACAAATTCAAGAAATGACTCACGAAAAGATATTCTCTTAGAACTGATTTGCAGACTGGGAAAAAACGGCTTGACCCTACAGTGTAGTAGACGATAAGGCAGTGGAATAGAGATATGTCTATCATCGAAAATGAAGAGCATGATGCAAAATGCCTCTATCCTCTTCCTTTGAGAGGTAAATAATTCTACTGCTTGTATGTATTTAAAACACAGTTCACCTATTCCAACAACCAAGAACTCTTCAAGATTGCAATTTGCCATTGGTGAGCATCGAAATACAAATAGGGTTTCTGTTCTGTTCAGCTCTCAGTGCCTAAAGAACAGTAAGATCATACAGATTTCTGGGACATGGAAAAGGTGAAAGGAAGAGCAGATGAGCCATTTCAGCTATAATGAAGAATTTCAGGCACTCTCATAGGATTAAATGACAAAAGAGTCAGAGTAAGAAGTACTGCTAGAGGAAGAAGTCAAAGTAAGAAGCACTGCTCTGTTCCCTGTTCTGTTGCACTGAACTCATTACCATCAACTCTTGATCAGAGTTGCAAGTTACTTGACAAATTTTGGAAATTAATTTTTTCTTACACTGTAAAACTGCTAAAAATTAAGCAGCCAATGTTAGCAAATTGTAATTGTCATCCAAATTATCTCTGCCTGCTTATGGCACGTGTGTGTTACAGGTCTTAAGAATTCTGTGAAGGCTCTGCTCTGCTCAATGAAGATATCTTCTGTTTAATTTAGAGTTGTTTTGCCTCAAAATAGGGACTTCTGGCAAGAGGATTTCAATCAAAATAATTGCCTGGTAATCAGATCATTAATTTTGTTTTTATGTAATGACATTTTTAAAAAGTAAAAAAAATCATAATTTGCTCAAATAAAAATGAATCTTATTTCTTAATTGTCTGTGTCTTATTTATTTTAATTACGATACTAAATCAGTCTCAAGCTAATATATAGCTACACAGAAATGCTCATGATCTTATGAAAACAAGTTTGTTTTCAGTTCTATGAAACCCTGTTAATGATTAATAATAAAGTATTAATGAAAAGACTTCTAAACCAATGTTGCACTTTAATTCAACCAATAACAAAAGTTTTGTGTTCAGAGTAAAAAGGCAGAGGAAAAAAAAAAAAAAAAAGAAAAAATAAGTATAACCAGTCTCTAGTCTGTAGGACTCCCCACAGCAAATAAGCATTCTGTTAAAAGGTCTTAGCCAAATTGTATCACCTGGGAGAATTCCATCAGGAAAAGGTACAGCTTGAAAGATGCCCCAAATATTTGTGCTACAGCTCAACAGACTGTTGCCTCAGACTTTCCCTTATACCTAAAGCTCAAATAAAATTTCATACAACTTTCAGCTGAAGCTATTTACTGTATGACAGTTCATCGTAATAATTATATGGTTATAGTAATTTGATATACACGTATCCTTGTTCCCAGCACCTAAGACTATTTCCAAAGTTAAATACAAACCATGGTATCTGAAAATATGATGGGTTTCTATATATTATACTGTATCAATCAATCTCCTGAAAAATCTACCTCAAAATGCATGACAAAGAAATGTCTGTTGATTAAGCTTTTTAGTATTCATTAATGTATTCATAGGTTCTCCATTAACTACAATATAGAGTGAGTTGTGAGGTAGGGGCTGGGGACTGGAGACAGGACTACAAATCATGTAATTCTTGAATAGTCACAAAAACACTAATACGAAGAGCAGCCACCAGACCTTCTGCCACCGGTTTTTTTGCAGGTGAACAGTGTGTCTCCACAGCAATGAAACACATTATCCAAGAACTGCTACCAAACCTTGTAACAAATGCTATATTTGGTAATAAAACTGAACTCCCCTCCCAGTACAGATTTTACCATCTGTCTTTCTCCGGAGAAATGGCACCAACACAAACACAAGGTCATAATTGTTATCTGTGAAAATAACTAAGTGCCCCAAGGTGACATAACTCTCATGGTAAAGAGTTGAAGTCCTTAAACAAGTGAAAAGAGTTGCATGAAAAAAAAAAAAATTGTACAAATGTACTTGATTTTACATCAATCACCTATTTGCACTATTTCATCATCTACAAATTAGAAAAAAAAAGAGAAACATGTATTTCCTTGTACTTGACCTTCACGTCTAATCACTATCTAAACCATAAAGTTAAATTAAAATCATGGATACACCACAGGAGTCATAATTTTCAATCCACGCATGCAGACTTTTAAAAAAAATGTTAGCTTTGATCATGGATATAAAATGAATATGAATTCAGTCTTGAGCCGTTTGTTTATACTGCACACTATCAGAGATGAATGAGATTTTTCTTGTCTAAAACACAATTTCTAATATAATGGAAATGAGATATTAAATTGCAGAAGTGATTGAGTTCTGCTATAGAGAGAACCCCATTTGAGAGTGTATTTCTAACTTAATGGTGAAATTGAATACTAAGATTTTTTTTTTAAGTCAGAAAAACTGATTGTATTCAATTTAAGAGAAAAGAATATTTGCAAACATAAAAAAAACCACTTCCTTTTCTTTTTTCTGATATCACAGGTTAATTTACACTCAATCTCACAAAGACCTTCAGAGTGTTTATTTCCTATAGAAGTAGTATCTGCTCAACTTTGATACACTTGCTCAACTATCTTGAGTTCCAGTTGCAGAATGAAGAATAAAACTGCTATGGTTCCTTAAGAAGGTTTTGATCTTCAAGTAAAAAGTAGAAATGGGATTATATTACAGACCAAAGGGCAACTTTAAAAAAAAAAATCCTTTAAGGCAGTACATATTAAAAAAAAATCACACAAAAACTTCTAATACAGTAACAATTGGGGAAAAAAAAAAAATTGCCCACAAACTTCTAATACAGTCACAAACTATTTCATCATGTGTCAAGGTCAGTAACACCTCATTCAAAAACCAGACTGCGAAATTATGTAACAAACTAACCACTTTTTTTTTAAGTAAAAATTAAATTCAAATCAGGTATAAAAAAAGATGATTTCTTTGCAGCCATAAAAAAAAAATCTCTGATATATAACATTAATAGAAATGGACAAATACAGTTACAAAATTAGTAATAAAATACACCTGTGCATATTAATGTGCATAATACATGCACAGTTGTACATTACAAAAATACAATAATTAAAGGATTGTATTGAACTTTCTGGTGTTAAAAACAGTGCCGATATATCACATTAGGCTAAAAAAAAAAAAAAAAAAAAAAAAAAAAAAAAAAAAAAATCCAGAAATTAGCAACACCAAGANTATTGTCCTTGAATGGTGGCTAACAAAAATAATTTTTTTTTCATATAATCTAAGACTTATGTAAGATGTAATTTGCCCTGGGTTCTATGTTATTTCTTTATTGAATCACGTTTGAGTCTGTAATCCAAGAACATCCCATGATAAAGACACTAAAGTAATTTGCACTTCGAAAACCCCAATGTTATACTTTCTCACCACTCTAAAATGCAAATCAGGAACATTTCATTTGTAACAGCTGTTATAATGCTTACTAAATTTAAACAAATCCAGCAAAGGAATCTGGACCTGAAAAAAGTTATTTTATTATTATTTTGCATAATTAGCAGCTAACAGTGATGTACTATATTAATCACTTTTCTTACACAGGTGTCTGCAGATGAGAGTGAAGTTCTATTAGGCAAACATAGGCTTTGCTCAGAGTTTACAAGCTATGTAACATGAGGTGAAGCAAGAGACATTACACATGACAGTGTTAAAACACCAAATATCGTGTTAGCTCATGTTTATTCATTTTCTAAAGCTACTTCAAAAATATTGTGAAATACTTGAGAAATAAAAGGGTAAAAAAGGGTTAGGGCAGGGTTACAACTAGCTCCTAAATGGGAGTAGTTGAGGTTCTTGTTAAAGATCCCTTGGGGTGGATTAGAGTGAAAAAACATGGTGGTCTTTCTTTGACCAGTGATATACATGAGTGGTTGCTTCTTTTTGCACAGTTTGCCACAGTGGAAATTTTTATCTGGATGCTTAACCAGGATGTGCTAACCAGACCTCGGCTCTGCCAGGCCTGGAATCAGCACCTTCTTAACTCCTTCCTTCTCTGCTTATCTCAAGTTCCCTCTGTGGTGGCATATGGCAAGTTCCTTCTGTGGCCTTGGCAGTGTTTGAGAGAGACAACTGTGCTCTTGAAGTCCTTACAGCAGGATACACAGGAAAAAAAAAAAGAGAAAAGAGTAATGCAACAGAAAGATATGCAGGTAGGCATGAAGCTGAGGTTGATGTTGAGAGCAAATTAAATATTAAAAAATAGTATTAATAATTAAAAAAAAATAAGCAAGGCTAAAAATCTGCCTGGAAAATGGCAAGTTGGCCCTATTGGAAACCATTCTACCAACTTCCCACCAGCAACAACTGAGTCCAAATAGGTTCCTTAAGATTGCCTAATTTACTTACACAGTCCCTGAATGTCTGTACATCTGTGATTTATCAACTTTCATTCCACAGGAATTTCTCTTCAGGTTTGACCCTGGCTGCATGTGAACGAGAGTGGAAGACATCATCTTTATCATAATTTCCCTTTACATGATGTGCTCTGCACTTTTTGGATCCCTGGGCACAGGAGGATTGATACAGCACCCTACTGGATCTGCTCTATCTTATGCAACTGCTCACATTCTATTTCCTCATACACCTGCTGCTTCTGCTATCTGTATAGTAGGGAATGAAGGAATATATATCTATACAGTAGGAATGATGACAGACTTGTATTTAATGTAGCCAGACAGCATGGCAGGTTGGCCTCAGCTGGCTGCCAGGTGCCCACCACACTGTTCTATCACTGCCTCTCCTCTACAGGATAGAGGAAGAAAATAAAGAGAAAATAAAACCGCTCATGAGTCAAAATAGTGCCATGGGGATCACTTACCAATTACTGTCACAGGCAAAACAGTTTCAACTTTGGGAAGAATGATTTAATTTACAGATAATTATAGCAGGATAATAACAGATAAAACAAAACTAAAACCAACTAAAAACATGCCTCCCTCCTCTATAGGCTCAGCTTCACTCCCAACTACCTTATTTCCTCAAGTAGAGTGTGAGAATAGGGAACGGGGAGTGAGATCATTTCACTGGACTTTGTCTCTGCTAGTCCTTCCTCCTCACACTCTTTCTCTGCTCTAGCATGGGGTCCTTCCCATGGGAGACTGTCCTCCACCAGCTTCTCTAATGTGAGTCCTTTGCATGGGTTGCAGCTCTTCATGAACCGATACAGCATGGGTCCCCTCCATGGGATGCAGTCCTTCTGGAACACCCTGTTTCAGCATGGATGTCCCTTGGCATTGCAAGCCCTGCCTGGACTACACTTGCAGGTATACACTCCCCACAAAGTCATAGCCTCTATTAATACACACCCACCTGCTCCAGTGTGGGGTCCTCCAAGGGCTGCAGGTGGATCTCTGCTCCGCCATGAACACCTCCACAGACTTCAGGGGTAGAGCCTGTATCACCATTGTCTTCACCACAGGCTTCAGGGGAATCTCTGCTCTGGCACCTGGAGCCCTTCCTCTCTCAATTCTTCTCTCATCCCTGGTGGGAACAACCAGAAAAGCAGTAAAACTTGTGAGTTGAGACAGGAACAGTTTAATAATTGAAATAGAATATACTAATAATATTAATAACAGTAATAACAACAATATCAATGGTAACAGTAATAATAATGAAAAGAGAGAGACTAATAAAATCCAAGAGAAACAAGTGATGGACAGTGTAGTTGCTTACCACTTGCTGACCAATGCCATCTCATGCTTATGCACTGCAAATATTTAATCACAGTACTGTTGTCTTCCATGACGAAAAAGCAGGTAAATTAGATTTTTGGAGTTCTCATGTCTCATAGCTACTGCATATATAATACAAAAACTTCAAACCACTATTTTCACCTGCAGGTTAAAAAAAAGGGTTGAATGTGCATTTGAATGTTAATTAGCCACGATCTAGAGATTACATGATAGTGTACAAAAGAACATATTGTATGTGAACATAAACTGAGTAAAATGGTAAAATTTAGTAACATATTTACCAAAATAATAGTCACAAATTCTGAAGAAAACACATTCTAGTCCAGTAACAAACTATTATAGAAACCTTACATGAAAGCAAAATGTCACCCAGAATACCACCTGAATCAGCACAACTCTATGTACTCTTATTTTCATGCCCTACTTGTAATCACAAAGTGGTTAGGTAATTCCTATCTTCAAATAAACCCAGAAAGTAAAGGATAGGTTCTACTTCAAGAATAATAATAAAATATATAATCACCAATTACAAGACAACAATACGAATCCCTGCAGAAAATTCTCATTTTAAAGTGGATTCAAAACCAAGAATGAAGTTATTCTCAAAAATATGTTGACCTCAGTATCAAAGATTTATTTGAATGATGTTCCTGGCAAATGATCCAAGAAACTAGCAACCAAAGATCTTATTCCGAGATGTAAATACAGTAAGACAACATTGCAACCCCAGAGAATTTAGTGATGAACAAACAAGACTGCAATGTTTGGCAGCAGCAAACTCAGCAAGTCAGCCCAGAAAGCAAATTTGCTTTGAAGTAAGAAATAAACTTCGAAATAAAACAGCGGACATAGAATACAACATGCTTCATAAAATGCAGTCAATAAACACAACAACCAGAGACTATAAGTTCATTTAACCGGAAGAGACAGTTATGCCAGCAAAGTTACAGATGCATGGTATTTCTAAAGTGAAAGAGAAAACTAAAGAGAAAAATCAGGTTGAAATCAAATCAATTATAAAAAATAGTCCCCCCAGTTGAATAAATAAGAGGAAGAAAGGAAGTATAGAGACAATTTTCATAAACATAAAAATATCTTTGTAAAATAGTGAACAGTCTTAGAGTTACCTGCCACAGAAAGGGGAGATTGAAATAATAGAAAGACACACAACAGTACGGATTTTTCATTTTAGAATTTTTGTGAGGTCCCCATTTTTTCCCTTTGGATTTTTAAAAACCCTTGCACATTTAAAAATAATTCATGAAGTTTTAATTAATACTATGCACACTTGGAATACCCTATCAATGTGCAGAGTGAATCCAGCATTATTTTACCAATAAATTATACTGTTATTAGATTAACATCAAATTCTAGTATTTGTAATTTTTTTTACTACTGCTATTTGTATTATATTAGTATCACATATCGATCATAACTCATAGTTTTAAAACAATATTTTACTACACTCTTTAAAATGACACTTACATAAATTCATAACTGGACTATCTTGAAGTTTGTTTGGGAAGATATTTTCAAGTGAAACATTAATTTTAAACAAGGCACTACATTTTTACCTTACTAGAAACTGCCAAGTTTAATATAAGATTTGGAATACATTTTTGAACTTCAGTTTTTGCACTCAGATAAACCAGAAAAGGAATGTCTATTTATTGTCTCTGTTGGGATATTACAGGTGTCTGGTTTTGTGACAAAAGAAGGAGTAATGAATGAAGATGATTGGTCATGAGTTGATGTGACCATCCTGCTTTCTGACAGCATATCCAAAGAATAAATCAATAAAGACATGAGGCAATTTGAAAATGTATTTTTCATTTGCATGCTATTTAGCTTACAGATTGGCAATTTTCATCAATTATTGATGTAACCAAAATTAAGAGACTCAATATCACAGTGCTAGAATTGAAAATGACAGCTCTGGAGTAGTGATTTTAGAAAGGAAAGAAGAGAGAGTTTGTCTTGGTTTTATGAACAAATAATTAACCATTTAAATAAACAACATAGAGATTTTGAGCGCTGGCTCCTCATGTGTAGCTGAATTATGAGCAATAACTGTATTTTAAAATGAATGGAAGGAATTATGACAAAATACATTAAAAAAAAAAGTTAGATCCACATTGAACAGTAGTGGAATTAATGTAATAAGCAAAAAATACGTATTTTTTGAAACTAGAAGAAATAGAAATACCAATTACATGGGACAACATTCTCAATATATAACAGACTAAAAAAACCACACCAGATTAATAAATCAGCCATGACACTGCCTTTCAAGCAAGAGTTAACATGTGAATATGGACATCTTCAATAAAAAAGCATTTTAGAATTGATTAAAGTTTTGGAAAGGCGAGGTATTTTTAGACCAAAAAAAGAAAGACTGGAATTTCTCCCTAAACTTCAAAGCTCAGTCCACAGTCTAGTAATATACCTTAATCCTATGCATTCTTATTAAACAAGGATAAGAATGCATAGAAGTTACCACAGGGATCTGGAGATTTTTAGATTTGCACTCTTAAGCATCTAAATATAAAGAGGTAGGAACTGGTTTTCAGGAATCTACTGTAAAATGAATTCACATTGATCCCTAGAATTAGCCATTGCCAACACTAATTCACTTCCTAAGCTCTCAAGTATGTCAGAGCATCTACACTCTGGTTGTGCTGGTTTTGACTGGGATGTAGTTAATTTTCTTCACAGCGGCTAAAATGGAGTTATATTTTAAGTCTGTGCAGCAAAGAGTGTTTTAGTTATTGCTGAGCAGTGCTCACAGAGTGAAGGCCTTTTCCACCCCTCACGCTATCCCACCAGTGCAGAGGCAGGGGATACACAAGTTGTTGGGAGGGGACACAGCCAGGAAAGCTGACCTCAACTGACCAAAGGGAGATTCCATATCACATGAGATCATGCCCGGCATATAGAGCTGGAAGGAGAAGGAAAGGGGGCAAATATTTGGATTGATCCCATTTGTCTTCCCAAGTCACTGTTATATGTGATGGAACTGTGTTTTTCTGGAGATCACTGAACACCTTCCTGCCCATGAGAAGTGGTGAATGAATTCCTTGGTTTGCTTTGCTTGTGTGAGTGACTTTTACTTTATTTATTACACTATGTCCCAACCCATGAATTTTCTCACTTTTCAAATTCTCTTTCCCATCTCACCAGGCGAAAGTGAGCAAGCAACTGTGTAGTGCTTAGTTGCTGGCTGGGGTTAAACCACAATCGAAATCATGTTTAGAGTGTTCAGACAGTCTTGAGGTTATGACAATTATGACCACAGAATTCTAGAAAACTAGTTCTAAAAGACTAACCTCTACATTTATTGGTCTGTGCAAGGTCATGTCACTTAAATGCGTTTTAAGAACCTGAAAAAAATTGATATTTCCAAGTTTACCTTCTAGTGTTAGAAGCTTTTTCTGCACAAACAAGAAATCATTTTTCGTGGTCATTTAAACCCTGTGCTTTCGCAGTATAAAGACAACACAGAGAGCATGTTATTTCCTATCTTGCAGAATTCTTTGTGTATAAGAATATATCCAGTTCTTTTCTAAAATACATCTTCTGTAGACATCCTCAATTTCTTCAGTTTCTCTTTTTGGATCATTACATTCAGATTTTCAGTCATTCTTCTTTGGCTCCTAGGGACTCTGGTTCAGAGTTTTTCTTATGACACCAGTGTTTTAAATTGGTCACAATATTACAGGCAAGCATTGCCATAACATAGTCAAGTGTAAGATAATTTCTTACATCACTGTCTTGTGTGTGTGTAAAAAATGCACGTATTTATGCAGCTCAGAAGAATGTTTGTCTTTTTAGCAACAGCATCATTATTGTCACACACTGGTGACTAAAATAAAATTTATTAATTACTTTGCTCATTATTTTATTTTCCAAAGGTTGCATCTAGGCCAACTGTCTTTCACCTTTCTTCTTATATGTCCGTTATTCCTCCCTGCATGCAGAACCATACATTTAGCCCTATAATGCATCTAGTCCAGTAATCAGTTATTCAATGGGTATATTAACCAGCAGGGTTGTTGCTCTTCTTCATTTGTGTCAACAATTTAGGCAGTGTTTGCTATTCATCCAGAAAACACATAATGAAGGAAAATAACATCAATTTAAAAAACACAAACAAACAAA
>VWZG01001914.1:15616-37536 GCA_013396735.1 Grallaria varia
AATATGACCCTAGACACAATTGGTTTACTGTTTGTTTGGGGTATGATACTATTTTTACTCTAGTGGTAAGTTTAAAAAAGCACATATCTACAAGGCTTATATCAACCCTAAATTTCTTGCAACCCACCTTAAAGCATTAAGAATACGGTAAACAAGCACGTGGTAACTTCTTACCCACTATAGAAAGGATAGAAAATTATACCACTCATGTAGAAACCTTTACATTATTTCCAAGAAGGAGTGCAGCTATACAAAATAGATTGACACAGAGATTCACATGGAGTTTTTCAGCAGAGCTACACAGCTAAAGAATACACAAAAGGGAATTTTTTTCTTTCTTTCTTCTTGAAGAAGGAAAAACGTCATATATTAACAAAGGCATATACTCTGAAGTGCAGCATGAAGCAACAAAAATTACACGTGTTCATGTAAACACATCTCACAGTGGGTTAATGCAGATTGTGTATGAAGTTTAGGGCAACAGAATCATCACTTCAGTGCCTACTCTTTTCTTCCAAACTTATTGCAATTGAATGAAAAAGTAGACAGCGTCTTACATACAAAAGTCACTTGCATATGTGCAATACACATTGCTCTGAAAGACGGGTTAAGAAGGGTGCAAGACAACTCATCAAGATCAAATAATGTGAAAATAGCACTGAGTAAATATTTGGAGCATATGAAATGAATAAAAAGAAAACTTTAATAATCAGAAGAACAGGACAAAAACAGGACCTTAGGTTAAGAATTGGCTTCTGTCCTTACTTCTGAAAGATACTGGTTTAAAGATCTGTATTTCCTTTTTCATCTTTTCTGCATAGATGTTCAGTGCAGTAAGCTAATTTTTACATTAGTATCTATTATTCTGCACATCTCTTTCAGCTGCCCAAAACTTTTGGTATGTGATTCATCTGCAAAAGAAGAAAAGCAATGAGCAACTCATATGAAAAAAACCACAAACTAAACCAAACAAAAAACCTTAACAGTAGATAGTGCATGATTGCACCAATCAGTAAGTCTAAGCCTTAGAGTTATTCCAGTAAGGTGACCTCAGCACTACCCCAAAAACAAAAAGCAGAGTCAGTATGAACAGCACCCTAGTCATGCAAAAATTTCAAGTCAAATGTTTACATTTGCCATGCATAATAAGGAATATCTTGTCACTGTTAGGTTTTCCTTCTTTCTTTTCAGAACTACTTGTGAAAAGGTAGAAGGTTTGCACAATACACCTTTTCTTCTTTAACTTCAAGAATGTCCTTATCACATGTATGCTGTGATAAGTAATATACCAGGTATTAAACTGTTACTAGACATCCCAAAGCCCTTTTGCTTATTTTTGCTGACTTTCATCTGTCTGTTCGTTGTGACTATAGATATTTAGATGTTATTTTGGTTGTGGGTTTTATATTTTAATGGAGACAAAGCAATTTAATGTAGTGCAGAACCATGTACTTCAATGCTGAGGATGGTTCATAATCTCAGGCAAACATCAGTTAACTTCTTAATCTTTGGGGTTTTTTGTTTGTTTGTTTGTTTTTTTGGTTTGTTTTTTTTTTTTGCTTTTGTTTTTTTTGAGGAGGAGAGAGTGGTACCTTTAAAGAACTGCTGCCATTTTTGAAAATTTACTTCTTAAACTAATACTGTGGAATTCTAGAACAAGCAAACAAAAAAAAAATAAAATTATGGATGGAAGTGTGAAGGAAAAATTAAAATAAAAAGATTTATAGAAGTTACTTACCTCTAATTCTTCAATTTTCACATGTCAACGATTTATTTATACTTATATTCTACTCATTGACAAAAAATAAAATTACAATATTATATAAGTTCTGACTGCAGCTGGATACTCTTCAGTGGCTGATAAGAGAACTTTACTAAAATTTTTAAAAAGTTGACAAATAATATTGTGCACATACTCATACCTCAGACAGATATTTTTCATTCATTCATTGTACAATAATAAGCATCATAAAACATTATTTAAATTAATAACTGCAAAATGCAGGAGATTAAGAAAAACTTGATGCAGAAGGAAAAAATATCTGAAATCAATTTGTTTCAACAGAAATTCAAGATAAGGACAGTGGGCAAATGTAGTCTTTAGAAAATCAATGGGACATTTTGTAATTTTTGAATTTAGCTCAAAAAAAGTGTCAAAAATTCAGACTGCACAGCATCATATAATACTGAATGGAACACAATCTGACCTCATGGAGAAGTGTTACATCTCTTTTTAAATCTTCACACATTCAAGAAAATCTGTAATTCTCCATTTAAAAAAAAAAAAAGAAAAAAGGACAGAAACTTCAAATTATTGTAAAGTGGGTTTCCATGCTTTCCTTTTTTTTTTTTTTTTTTTTTGCACAGTTATCTATATAAGAATGGAAATAATTTAAAGTATCATCTTCTATTTGACACTACATATATGATATCATTAAATCTGTAAATTTATTTTTCTTTCAAAATAAAGACCTTGGAAAGCTTGAAACATCACATCACCCAGTTTGTGTTTCTAAGTAATTAGTTTTAGTTCAATTTTTCACTGACAGAACTTTTGTGCAGAGGTTCGTCGTCACAACTATTCTTTTTTTCTTACAGACTTAAAGATTTTTCCCAGCTATAAACTGCCACCTGGAGAATAAAACAAAAGGTCTGTCAGATGTATAAGTCCCTATCTCTTAGTGAATATATCGTGTGGATAAGTGAGTAAATCTGCCTTTGGCATTCATATTTGAAGGCTCTGTTAAGATACTATTATAAAAGAAAATGTCCCTTGGCTGTCACCATTGCAAGTTCCAATATTGATATTAGTACACCCACTGCAAAAACAAAAACAAAAACAAAAAACCAAAAAAAACCAAACCACCCCACCCAAAACAGAACCTCAACAAAATAATTTTCTAGTCATTCAGCTTTCTCTTGAATTGTTTTGGCTGTTAGACTTGCAATTGTTCTACTACCAAATTATCAGGCAAGTTCTAGGGAAGCATCATGACAGTTCCTCATTTTCTTTCAAAGACTAGGTAGAAAGTTTTTTCTTAAATGTCTCAAGAGAGATTCAGAACACACTCTTGTAGGGAAGACATAAGGGAAAAAGGACCTTGTAGGAGACAAGATATGAAGAAAATTAAGTGATTGCCAATATCCAAGTATGAATAAAACAAAATATTTTAAGATATCAACCTTCATATATGTAAATAGTAAAAACACCCCACTCTTCTATGAGGGGTCTTTGTTTTGGACATCCTCTAAGTCACACAGGTATTTAATTTGAACAGTTGTTAAACACTCTGTACTACTACTACTACTTATAATAAATTCCACACACAAATTTCAACACTTCAGAATAAACCAATTATGTATAGCTTTCGGTTATTTATTTTCCTTAGTTTACAATAAATTTTTTTATAAAATCAAGGCTCAATCCCCAATTACTTTTTATTTTTCCATTTATTTTGGACAACAAAAAGGGCAAAATATGGCACCTTTTTTTTGTTACAGAAACAATAATATTTTATCTAAATATTTCACTGCAGTGCAGACCTCCTGTCATGTTATTAAATTAGTATGGAAAGTGTGAGAGAAAGATTTGCAACAGGAATACGTTGAATACCTGACCATACTGTGGTTAGAATGAATCAATAAAAACAAGTATCAAAGGTCATTCATCTTCCAAGACAATTCAAATCCAAAGGTCATTTCACCTGAAAAGAGTCAGATGCTTAATATATCATATCTTGTAGGAAAAACATGCAATTTAAACTGTGTATAAGATAAATAACAAGACTTCAGAAAATGGAACAAAGGAGGTGGTTTAAAAGTTTGAAAGCAATTCAAATTTAATTTGAAATGGACTGCAGAGCCTTTTAAATGTTATCTCTACATGTTCTTTTAACTTGTAAGAATCCCTTTGAGCCCTGGTTTAATCTGCATAAGTACATTATGTGCTTTCATAAGTCATAATTTGAACTCAAAATGCTTCAAAATCCTGGTTTCAAGGGTCTTTGGGTGAGTTTTTTAGCTGGATTTTTTGGTTGGTTTTTTGTTTGTTTTTTTTTTTAATCCTTGCTACGGTTATGAAATGTAATGAAGACATTTATACAAGGGAAAGTGATGAAGGGCAATTAGCACGTCATAAACTGAACCAGTACAGGAAGTTATATGTTGAAGGCCTAGGATTTAAAAATGCATTAGAAAACATTTAACTTCCAAATCCGCTTAAAATTATATTTGCAATTATAGACTTTTCTCAGATATTTATATTGTCCTCTGCCAATGTCATTGCTGACGCAATCATACCTGCAATATCTGTTGTAAATTCCATTTTATCTTCCACGCTGCTAATGCAAAGTACTAGCTCTGTTACTCCAAACACAATGATCTAGATCAGTTACATGTACATTCTACACTAATAAAAACTCTGCCTCTATGAGAAGGAGAAGCAATTATTAAATACTTTCTCATTTATTTTTCTCCTAAAAAACCCTCACAGACAATTTACAGAGATGTAGGACAATGGTATCTTACAATGTATCAGTTGCTCCACTGATCATGCCAGTATGATTCAAATCTTTTGGTGTCAAACTTATAAACTCAACTTGCATAATTAACCTTGCACCCACAGACATTAAGGATACCTATGGATTAATTAGTTTGGAGCAGCATTCATCAGGTTAACACTCACAAAGAGTTATCTGTTTACATTGACATTCACTGAGTATTATTGTGACACTTCTAAGAGACTATGAAAACAGCTTCTTGAAAATGCTAGAACATTCTTTCTAAATACTGCCTTGCTTTGTCAATCAAAAAATGTATTCAGATTATGCAATGGTTCTTTCTTATTGTTCTGGACTGAAATCACGCAAAATTGATTCAAGAATGAAAGTTTTGGTCCAGATGTCCAAAATCGTAATGCAACCTGAACCACTAAAACCCCAAACTGCCTCACCTGCTGCAACCAGGCAGGATGTTCAATCAGATTATTACCTGGAAGACTGAGTAGATTAAAACTACTTCCCCCCCCCCCCAATATAGCTAGATCTGTTTTCTTGTTTACACTTGGAGTCATTAGAATCTTTTTCGAACTCCTCTGTCTCTACTGCATGTGCATTTTACAGACCAAGTTGTTGGCAATGACTCCACATCGCATAGTTTCTATCTACTCCTGAAATTCAAACCATCTCTCAGAGATGAGTAAGGACTTGTCAGTGCAAGCGCTGTTTTACCGTAAGAACAATGAACAGACAATGTAGCCCTTAATTGTCTTTTACAATCCCATGGAGGGAGTACTGTGGGTTTTGTTTAGACTGCCTCTCCCCTTTTAAAAGTACTGAGTTATTGATGCTATGGTATAAAAAATTCAATTTGATTGTAAAAGACTACCACCTACCAAAGATGATTCAAAGAAAAAAGTAATGAAATAAAACACCAAATAGCTGACTGGTATTCGAGTACTTATGGAGTCCATTTATGTCTTTTCATCACTAAGAGCTATTTAGTTTCCAAACCCAAAGCGAGGAACTCTTCTAGAAAAATAAAGGGAAAAAAACCCCAACTCATGCACATTTTATCCAGGAGGTGTATTAAAAGTTATTTCACCTCTCCTTTGGCTTTGGAGAGGTTCTTTGGACTACAACAGACTGCTTTATTTCTTATTAAGGCTTCTAAGAAAACTGTACAGATATACTTACTCCCATTGGGTTTTTTTACAGCTCTAAGAGACAATGGATAAGATGTCTGTCAGCAATTTAAAAGCACTGAAAATATTTCTTCAGACTAAAAAGTAAACTTAGGTAAAAATAAATAGATGTAGATGCTTAAAGCTATTTTTTTTCTGCCTGCAGTGATAGACATATTTTAAGGTATCTCAAATGTCAATTGAGTAGTGAAAAGTTACTAACCTGATGATAGCTTAAACCCCTTATGAATGCACCCATTATGAGTGATGTGGCTACCAGTTTGAAGAGCTTTCCTCACTGCTTGCCAAAGCATGTAAGGCCGCCACAACGAAAAGGTATTTCTTTGGAGCATTTCTCTACAGAAACTCTATCAAACTGTTACTGCCTCAAGGCAGAGAAGAGGTTATGGCTTCCCAGGGCTCTGGTTCACTTCATATCCTTGCTTGGCCACATACAAATACACCAGGTGTATTCAAGGTGCAGGCACCTGTCTGCTGTCCAGCCACTTGGCTGAGTTACTCTGGGCTGTCTTGAACCTGTCAGAGCTGCTGCACACACGTGCTGGGCTGCACAGAACCTGATGCAATTCAACCATTCATTGAGGTCACAGATGAAGCATTCAGCACATAATATAGGAAAATCTGGTCTGTATACTAATCTGGGGACAGCTTTAACAAATGCTAGAGTCACATTTGCTGTGTCTAATTGCCCCTTGGAAGAAATTAGCTGGTAGTTAAACAAACTAATGCAATGTCCTTTATTTGATCTTCTTCTTTCGCTTTCTGGAGATAGAGAAAATCAATTGAGCTGCACTGCAGCAATTGTAGGCCTGAGCATAAATGTTCCTTGTCATAAGAGAAATCACTCATCTGGCATGCTTGTTTCAGCATGCTGTAACTATGCATTATCAAGTATTTAATGCAATTTTACTTCATTCTCATAAATAAAGGGAGTTGCTCTCCATTCCACTCATCATGACACCCTCTCTCTAAATTCAGTATATGTGAAAAGTATCAGGATCATAAGTTAAACATTTAAGGCAGTTTCTCTTAAGCCAGCTCTGCTGACATCCATTTTTGTAGTCATTTAACGAATTCACAACCTATTTTTCACCACAAAAATATACTCACAGCCATGTCAGCATCAATGCATTATGTTCTATGAGTCCATAAAGTACAGTCTTGCATGTGGGTTTCAAGACAATCTTACAAAAAGCAAATCCAATAGTTGGAAAACCTTAGAGAGACTTTATGGTGCTCAATTCAGTGGATGAGTTCTGCACATAGCAATTCAAATCCTCACTGTGAATCTTAGAGGAAGAATGAACACGAAAAGCCCACACCCACACCATGGACTTGCACTTCCCATCCCATCCTCTAGTGTGTTACCTACTGAGCTGAAGCACATAAGGGTGACTATCAGGATTGTATTCTCCATTTTGTAAACAGAACCTAATATAAAAATTAGAAATAGCCTTTGAAGAGCTCCAGGACAAGTTGATTCAACACATCTGATTTCCAGCTGAAACTCAATACTGCTTAAGCAGTTTCATATGCAAATGCATTTTTTTTGAAATTAACTATATATTTACAAGAAATAGATAAGAAAACCCAAAACAGTTGCAGTCCAAACAAACAAACAAACAAAAAGAAACTCACAACTATTGAATTCATAGAAGTCTGTCTTCTCTAGTTATTTAAATATTGTTTGGACAAGATTTTCTATGAGTGTGGCAGAATCTAATATTAATATTCAATATTAACTTTCACAAGCATTTAGTGATTCCTTGTGGCTTTAGAATTTTCATCATCACAGAAAATCCAATATAAAATTTGTCAGACTCTTCAAGGAGTTTAAATAACATGATTAATTTTTGCTGCTGTAATTCTGCTGTCAAATCTTTTGGGTTTTAGTCTTTAAAAACTGGAGTTTGAAAATTTAAACCTCTCAAGCTTCAATTGAAATGTGACTTTTCATATGGAATTAACATTAACCTTGACTAAAGTACTAATTACAGTGTAATTAAGGAAAAAAAAAAACCCAACAACCCAGAACAGAACTTTTCTTCAAATGAATTGACCATCATTGCAGAGCAAATGTCTATTTTCACTGTAAAACTAGTGTCAGAATTTTTCATACTAAAGAGTGGTCTAAGAGTAACTATTAAAGTGATTTTAACGGAATCTATGTCATCTACAATTCAGCTTACAAAAATGAGCTGCATTTTAGTAAATAAACCCTTTAGACAAGCAATATTGTTGCAGCAATTTTGAGCTGAAATTATAATTAAGCCTAACTTGTTTCAAAGGGTTTATAATTTTGAATTCAAATTTACAGTATTGTAATGTCTTATTATATGTATCTGACTGAATTAATATTTCTTGCTGAATACGAACCTACTATTGAAAGTACAAGTTCCAGAAGTTGCACAGTTCTTAGTCTTTCCAAATAGTCCCCCTTAGAAGCAAACTTGATGATAACTATATGAATTATTATATAGTGTGGTTAGATTTATATTAAGAGATACATCTAGCATTGATACAACCTTTGGTATAAGTCTCTGTCTTTCAGGGTGTTTCAGGAGGGTACAAACACAGCAGAACTGTAACACTTTTCCAAGTGGAGAATATTTCAGGCTTCAGTGGAACTTGGGAAACGTTCTTAGCACAAAGAAGAAAATAAAAAGAAGAAGAAAATTTTCATCCAGACTCAACAGAAATAAACCAACTCCAAATTATCGGCCGGTGGTCCTTACTTTCGTTTTGAAAAGATCCTAGCAAGTGTTACATTTCAAGGTTTAATATACTAATGAAAGAAAGTATTACACCCATTTGAAAAAAAAGTGTAAATTTACTTAGTATAAGGAAAAAAGATCAGTAAAAAAACACAGGTGTTTTTCTTTTCAACTCTCATATCTAAGAACTTATCATATGCATTTCAATTTCAGCTTGATATTGTAACTACTGATGTAAATGCTATGAAACAATGATGAGACATGCCAGAAAATATAGGGATAATAATTTTTTTAATATGTCATTTAAAAAAACCCAAAGATTTCCACCTCATTTAAGAATTTACATGGTAAAATTTGTGTAGAATTTATTGGTTTTGTTTGTTTTTTTAAAATCACCTTATCATTTATTATTTGCACAGCGGCAGGATGACTTGTTTCCTTTGTAAGATCTTTTGAGCTTCATGTTTTTGTTAGCAAACTTCTGAATTATTTCGTCTTCCAAATGTACTCGTAAAACATGGAGGATGAACCTACTTGTCAGAACATTTATCCCAGAGGTGAGCAGCTCTGTTTCAAATCTCTTTTCACGTGAGATGCTTCATGCCTTTGGCAACAGTTCCCTAGACATCAAGTCCAATTTGAGTAAGAATTATGCTCCATTTCCCTTGTTGAAATAAAGCAAATGTGCAGAAAAGAGCATAAGCTTCAGTGGATCATGGAAAAATAAGGAGGATGGCTGTGAAAACACGGGAGCAGAATAGTTGATGTCAGTACCTCAGGAGTAGAGTTGTTGACTCCAGAACTTTTACTTATTATCAACTGTTTTACCTGATCTACCAGTGGGCTAAGTCACAGGCAGCTGCCCCTTTCAAAATGTGAGAGCTCTTAAAAGATGATGTTAGCTTTTTAGCTTGTAGGAGTTGGGAGGAAAAAAGAAAGGATGTTTTTATTCTTTCCTCCCTTGGTCTAAGGGATCTCCTCACCTCCAATTTTTTTTTGTTTATTTTGTTTTTCCTTTTACTCTCAGAGAAACAGATAAAACAAGACTAAGCCAGACAGCACAAGAGGTACTAATCTCTCTAACTCAAGGATGAGGCCAAGGATTAGGAGCTATTCACAGAAAGCAGTCATGAAAAATAGTTCAAGGTTTGTTCAGCTGAGAAGTCTACGTCTTGCAGACAGTCATCAACTCCTGCACAATCAATCCAATGGACTGAACTGACCAGGAATCTGCATTTGGAAGGAAGGTAAAAAAGGAAGGTATATACTCAGTGAAAGCAAGGTCATGTGATGTTGGAGGAATAAACCAGCTGCTTGCCACTGCGGGGAGAAAATTCACGCAAGCAAAGCTCACTTGCAGCTGAAGCTGGACAGATTTGTGGAGGACAATAAAAAGCATTTTTTAAAATACATTAATGTCAAAAGATAGTGCAGAAATTACATCAGTCTGTTACAGGACAAAGGTGGTTGTGTTCTAAACAGGAACATAGACAAGACGGAGATGTTTAACACTATCTTTGCCTCTGTCTTCAACAGCAATGATGAACTAAGGGTGTCTCAGTGCCCTGCTGGAGGACCTTGGCTGTCAGAAAGATAAACTCCCAGTTGACCCTGAAGTTGTGAGGGATCTACTGCTCCAGTGGGATCCCTGTAAATCTATGGGGCCTGAAGGGATTCATCCAGTTACAGAGCTGGCTGATGTCATTACCAGGCCTCTCTAGATAATTTTTGAGCAGTGGAATCCAGTGGTCCCAGCAGACTGGAAGCTGGCAAACACTGTCCCAATTTTCCAAAAGGGCAAGAAGGATGATGTTTCCTAGAAGCAAACTACAGGCTTGTGTGTCTCACTTCAGTGCCTGATAAAGTTGTGGAGAAGATTATTCTGGGAGGCATTGAAAAACACCTGAAACACAATGCAGTCATTGGTAACAGCCAGCACAGCTTCATGAGAGGAAAGTCCTGCTTGTCAAATTTGATTTTCCTTTATGACAAGGTAGCCCACCTAATTGATAAAGGGAAGCCCGTTGGTGGAATCCTTCGAGATTTCAGCAAGCTTTTGTCACTTTCTCTCAGTATCCTGCTGGACAAACTGTCCAGCACAGCTGGATAAACACATCATGTGAGAGGTGAGCAATTGGCTCATAGGTTGAACACAGAGGGTAATAATGAATGGGATAACAGACTGTTGACCTGTCACTAGTGGAGTTCTACAGAGCTCAATCTTAGTCCCAAAGATAATAAGCAATTTTGCAGTTCAGGCAAAACTGGGAGGAGCTGTTGACTGCCTAAAAGGCAGAGAGGCCCTGCAGAGAGACCATGACAAAAGAGAGGACTGAACAATCACCAACTATATGAAGTTTAACAAGGGTAAGTGCCAGATTCTGCACCTGGGATGGGGTGAGCCTGGATGTATGTACAGACTGGGGGATGAGATGCTGGAAAGCAGTGCCACAGAAAGGGACCCAGGGGTCCTGGTCAATGGCAAGCTGAATGTGAGGCAACCAGGATGGCCAACCGTGTCCTGGGGGGCATCAGGCAAAGCATCACCAACCAGTAAAGGAATGAGATTTTCCCACTCTGCTCTGCTCTGGGGCAGCCTCTCCTTGAATATTGTGGGCAGTTTTGGACACTGCAATTGGAGAGTGTCCAAAGGAGGGCAAGGAAGGTGGCGAAGAACCTTGAGGGGAAGCCTTACAAGGAATGACTGAGGTCACTTGATCTGTTCAGCCAGGTGGAGACTGAGGGGAGGCCTCATCACATTCTACAACTTCCTCTTGAGGGGAAGAGGAGGGACAGGCGCTGATGTCTTCTCTGTGGTGACCAGTGACAGAATCCAAGGGATGGCCTGAAGTTTTGTCCTGGGAGGTTTAGGGTGGATCTTAGAAAAAGGTTCTTCACCCAGACAGTGGCTGGGCACTGGAACTCCTCGGGAAGTGTCATAGCACCAAACCTGACAGAGAATACTCTCAGGCATATAGTGTGATTCTTGGGGCTGTCCAATGCAGGGCTAAGAGTTGTACTCAATGATCCCAGTAGGTCCCTTTCAACTCAGAATATTCTGTGATTCTGTGAATTGCAGCTGTTTTGTCTTGGCAATGGATGAAGCTCCTGAGTTTTACCTGAGTAGAATTAAGAACAAAAAAACCCAAGCAAACAAACAAAAAGTACATTATAAATTTAATCTCTCATGAAAAACTGTGGTGTTCAGAAAATATAGTGTTGAGTGATTGCCTTCTATTGTCATCATCAACAAAGCTTTCATTAGCGTGGACTATTCTGATTAACAATAGCAACAAAAAAAAAAATCATTAAAACCTAAGCAGAAGAGCATTGTTACTAGTGTCTTTTTTTTTTTTTCTTCCATTTTTTTTTTTTTAAATTAAACTAAAGAGTATGGTTCCCATAGTACCGCAATACAATTTCATTCATATATCAATATTTGCATTGCCTAAGCACTTATAGTTCATTCCTGGCCAGTCATTCTTCTATGTTGTAGGAGTTCACTGTATCACTTTTCTGACAAATAAGACAAATCAGACTGTTGTTGAAAAGACCACATGCAACGCAGTCCTTTGAGCTGGATCAACAATAGGTACAAACCAGGAAGATTCCAGTCATTTTTCTTATTAAGGGAAGTTAAAAACAGCTATTCATCATCATAGCTATATGTTCAGCTGTATGCTAGTGTATTATATATCTAGTTCTTGACCGTGCTAACTGAACATCAATGCAATCAACAAGACATATGGAGGAAAGAGTGAACAGTGCTTCAGCCATCCATCATGATTCTACAGGTGCTGCTGAATCATAAAAAGCGAAGAGCTCAGAATCCTGAACACTCAGTGTTGTTGGAGGACAAAAGCACTATTCACTTTCACTGAAAATAAAATATAAAATAAAATAGGTGTTATTTATTACAAATTAACAAATACCCCAACTTATGATTCTGTTTTCCCAGACAATAGCATCAGTTACAGTGCACAAACCTGTATAACCTGGCAACCACTACACTGTGGATAGACACCCAGCATCTTAAGAGGCATGTCTAGGACTGAAGAACCAAGCAACTAAACAAAAACACTTTTACTTTTGTAGCAGGTAGAATTATACCTGACACATCCCCTGAAATTGCACTGTTTTTATAGATCTTTCTTGGAGAAACACCATGTTTCCTGCTTTTGGGAAAAATCATAACCCCTGCAACATGAACAGCTGCAATACAACACATACTATGACGTTAATTAGAAACTTTTTGCATGACAAAACCAAAACAAAACAAAAAAAAGCTTCTAAAAATAGCTGGCTCTGAAGATTTTGCAGAATGTCTTTTGTCCTTGTCTACCTGCATGGGCCAAAGCAGGATTTTGTCTTGGCAGAGTATCTCAGACTGGTATGTATGCATCCTCAAGAGTCCTCCAGTAGGTCATATAAGTAAAATTAATAAATAAGAGTGGAACTAGTACTTTGAATTTATGAAGATGTCTCAGAAAGAAGGAATTGCATCTGACTATCCTACTATTTTAAGAGCTTGGAGGGCTAGTGACTGAAAACATTTATGAACTGGGAGGATTTAGTTACAAAACTGACAACAAAAATTTGTAGCTGCCTGATTTTCTGAGGTCTCTGGTAAATAATTTCTCTGCAAAAGGTTTTAAAGTATTTTCTTCGTTGAGAAAGAGCATGCTTCCTCTGGCTTTTTGCTTAAATAAGTATTTGTTAATAATTTTGGTTTTCAGACATAAAGCTCACTAGCAGTCTTTGTTTCCTGTCAAAACTGATATATTTCTCATAGTATCATCATGCATTATCACTGTGATAACAGCAATTTAAGTCAAATTTAGAAATAAATTCCAGAACAAGATAAAAATTAAAAAACCCCAAGTCTATAACGATGACAGTAAATTATAAGATGTTCTTCAGGATTTTAAGGGACATAGGTCTAATTAACACTGAAGACATTTGGTAAATCATAAAGCCAACATGCTTTTCCTGCCTTTGGATGGGAAAAGCAGCCTGCTGCAAGTCAGGCTGCCACCATCCCTAGAAATAGCTGTACTGGTTCTGGCTAGGATAACTTTCTTCCTAGTAGTGAGTACGGTGTTGCACTTTGGAGTTAGGATGAGATAATTTTCGTTACTGCTGAGCAGTTCTCACATAGACTTGAGGCCTTTTCTGCTCTTCATCCCACCTGTGAGGAGGCTGGAGGTTCACAAGTATTTCTGAGGGGGACACAGCCCGTACACCTGATCCCAACTGAACACGACCATGAGGACATGTTCAGTTGGAATTAAGTTACACACCCTACAGAATCATTCCACTGAGAGAGACAAGACTCGTGCTTATGTTTCAACATTCTTTAATCGACATTGTAATTCTATTCTTTTTTCTATCACTACCCATTTGTGGGATGCCTTTCCATTCATTCACAAATCACAGCAAAGCTTTTCTGCAACAAGAAACTAGGTGGTTATCAATGACAAGACTAAGCATACCATAAAAGCTTCATAGATCTAGGTAGAAACAGAGGTGAAGTAAAAGGAAGAAAAAAAAAGGCAGCTGAATGAAACTGAACAGTGGCCTTCAGGCAGAACTACTTGCAAATAAAAGGAGGCACTTGGAAGACAGCAATAGGGACATTTGTTTAATTGAATGAGGCATAGATACCACATTACCAATTTCAGCCCTTCACCCAATGGCTCTGGTCCAAGACTTAAAATCTTTCAAGAATTGCATAAATTAGAGACAAAAGTACTTTTGACATTATATTTATTGTAATTCTGTTTTATTTTGAGAATTATAATTTTTTTCCCCGGTTTGAAAACTATTAATCCATACCATTTTTCACATTCTGCCACCATTGACACAGATGTGATTTCACAAATGAAGTGAAAGGAAAACCCATGTTAAACAAGTTTAATGAGGCACAGCTAGTGTAAATGAGTTTTGCCTCACTAGTTTTCATAGTATTTCCTGATATCCATGGATCACTAAAAATAGATATTGTCAGACAATCTAATTTGGGGATTTTTTTTAAGCAGAATTGTTAGCTATCCAGAAATAATAAAAAAGGAAAGTAAAATGTACTCTATCTAATCAGTGTAGAAGAAATATATCAGTACATTAGACTGGGAGTTATGAGGAGAGTGAAAAAATTATATTAGAAATGACCAGAAATAGTTGGCTGAACAGACTACACAAAGCTTTTCATGTAAAATATAAATTATATGTAAATTGGAAGTTTCATTGATGGACCTGTGAGAATCTGTACATTCAATGAGCTACAGTAAAGCTGTTTAATCAGTAACTTTCTCCTTATTTTTCTCTCATATCTACATCCCAGTAAAGTGAGAAGTAAAAGCTGAAAAGCAAATTTGAGGTGAAGACAAGTAAGCACCTAAAAAGAACTACAATCAGACCAGAAAAAAAATAGTTATAAAACAATTAGAGAACACAAAATTTATCAGATGGTTTCAGATAACTTTCAGAAGTTCAGTTGAGATCAAAAGAATTTTATTTAAGACATGATTTTCAAAACATGACATGGTGTATTGAAGATAATTCATAAGACCAAGCAGTATAGCCACTGGGCTGGAAAAAATAATAATATTACTTTTTTTTTAAATCACCAGTTTGTTTAGAATCTAATTCCATTGCAGTAGGATTGACAAGTCATGAGGAAATAGAATGACGCTGCATCAGGGAAAGTTCAGATTTGACATTAGGAAAAGGTTCTTCACCAAGAAGGTGTTCAGTCACTGGAACAGGCTGCCTGGGAATGTGGTCATGGCATCAAGTCTGTCAGACTTCAAAGAATATCCAAACAATGCTCTTAGACATATGGTTTAGTTTTAGGTAGTCCTGTGAGGACTGGACTGGGAGTCCAACTGGGAGCTGGACTCAATTATCCTTATGGGTTCCTTCCAGCTTGAGAGATTCCATGACTCCGACAGTGGCCCTGTAAAAAATGCTCAAGAGAGAGAAAAGTACAAAGAGTATTTTGAGGGGTAGAAAAAAAAAGCATTGTATGAATTAGCATACTGTAGTGCATTTGAGCAAATGTTTTGCAGTGTACTATTTATTAATAGGAATTATTTGGCCTTACAGAGGGATTTTGTTTAAGAGCACATGCTTTTCTACGGAACCTACAGTTGAAAAGAAATTGTCCACAAAATTTTCTCACCCACATTTGCATTAGTATCAGAGGCCCTGGAAGCTCTGTACCAAATACTGTGCAGCATGTAGGACAATCAACTTGAAAAAAAACAAGTTGAAAAATGACACTCAAAAGCAAGTAGGCAGAACGGGTTACACAAAGAAAAGTACTCTATTTATATATCTACTTTACCCTCAGTTAGCCCAAAATTACATATTTCATCTTCTTTAGCTGTCTTTTATGCAGCTGTCTCTGATAAATTTATCAATATATCTTATTTGCAAAGCAAATAGACCTGTGCATTAATTAACTAAACTTCTGTCCAGCTTTCTTGAAAGAGAGTGGAAACAGAGGAGATGGAAGGAAGAAAGAACAGCAGGAAAGCTGCAAGTGAGTTTCTTGTGCTGGGGAATTGTCTAATGCAGATAAATTCCAGATGCCCTTAATGAACCAAACCAAAAAAAAAAAAAAAGACCAAATACAACTTCCTACCTGGTAGGATTTCTGGACCAGATGAAAACATTGCTGGAAGTCAAGATTTAAGGTATGAGTTGATGAAGGCTAGCCCCACTTAAGGGATCAGGACAGAACATGTTAATGTCATAATCCTGCATTATACTGAGATGCTGAAAATGTTTTGCATGCTGAAAGCATTGTAGTTATATTGGCATAGTGCTTTACCTGTACAATGCACTTAACTACTCAGCAGGCTAATGAGCTCAGGCAAAATGCCACAGTAGCCTGATCAGACTACTACTGATACCAAAATGAGTTGGCTCAGAGCTTGCTCTGCTGCCTCCAAATGACACTGCCTTGTGATGTGTTGTTAGACTTGAATGGCATAAAGAATTTGAATAAAATTTACCAAACATGTTGTTTGTGTTTCAGGTGCCAGAACTAGGTAAAGATTGCCTGTCAAACCATACAAAAATGTTTTGAAAAAATGAAACCACAAATGTATAGAGAAATTAACTACAAAGGTTAAAAGCAGCTATAACACAATGTTATAAAAACCAAAATTACTAGCATTGCTGACAATGAAGAACTCCAGTCTTTCTTAGGTGCAAACTAAATAAACCATTCCTGCTCTTCCTCTCTTTTTTTTGCCCTTCTCTTCTTCCACCCCTCCCAATCAGATCAAGGAAGGAGGTTATTAGTGTAATTGCAGGAGCGAGAACAATGCTTTTCAATTTTGATGCCGCAGTCCTTCACTGAAACATATATTGATTGAAAAGGCCACATGAGAATTCTGATTATCCTAACATTTTTTTTCCTGGAAGTGAAAGGGGCAGGCTTTCTTATTTCATTTCATGCAAAATTACTGTAATTGGTACACGAACTTTTTGGAATAGACTGTTAAGCTTTACACTGCTGGATTTTTTTTTCATTGAATCAATTAGTTAAATTATGGCTATCTCAAAAGGAGCAACAGGGTGGAAACAAGAATAGAATATTTAAATGAAACTGAAAACTGATTCTTCACCACTACTCCATTAACACAAAACATGCTATTAGCTGAAAATCCAACCTCCGGAGGCTTCTAACTCTTAGATTAAAATTTAGATTTTAAATAATCAAACTAAACCACCACAAACAAAGACAAATGACATTTCTGAGCATGTAAAAAAAAAAAAAAAAGGTTAAATGAAAATACAAAGATCGGAAAAAAAGATACAACTATATGTAAAATATATATATTGGAGAAAAATCATCATCATCATCATGTCAAGGCTTTGCAGATGAAGATTTGGGAAGGGCTCTACCCACGTTTGCTGCAAGCGTGCTGATGGCAAAAAAGGCCGATGTGAGATAGGCAAGTCCGGTTGCAAAAGGCACAGCAGAAAGTCTCCATAGGCGATGTTGGCGAGGCACAGTTCTTTCTGTGTTGTCTTTTCTCCTCCAGACTGATTCTGCGTGCATCCTCAAAGGAATCAGCAGCGTTATGGATGGTGTGTCTCCACGCCTCCTGACTGGAGGCCAGAGTGGACCATTGATGGTAGTCAATATGGCTAAGGCTGAGGTATTGTTTCAGGGAGTCCTTGTGTCTCCTCTTCGGGGCTCCTCTCTTGCGGCAGCCGGTGGCAAGTTCCCCATAGAGCACGATCTTAGGGAGGCGATGATCCTCCATCCTGGAGATGTGCCCTGCCCAGCGCAGCTGCGTTCTCAGCAGCATGGCCTCAATACTGGTGACTGCTGCCTGTCTCCATAGGTGAATCAGAACTCCAGTCACTCCAGAAGTTCACCTATTGGAGAAAAATAAGTTCTTCTTAAATGATCTAAGATAAGTTACTCATTCCAAGCACAGGTCTTTATTAAAAATAAAGCAAAGATAGAAAAAGAGAGGGCAGTTCAGTAAATTGTCTGCAAGCTCAAACGCTTTCCAGAACAATCTCTAGTAAAAAGCCATCATTCCCAGCTGGTATCATAGAAATAGTGTCCTTCTTTCTTAATGTAGGTCATCAAGACAGGAGAAAGGCTACTGACTTGTCATTCACACGGTAAATCCATCAGAAACCAACCTGGGCACAATTCTGCAGGAGCTACTTTAAGGCAAACTGAGATTAAACCACTGCTGAAAAATACTCAAGTGTATCTGTCTAACCTCAAGTAGTTTAAAATCCTGGGAGGCAAATATACCATTTTCAGACATAAAAATATGTTAGATTCAGGGCAGAATAATTTAAGAATTATCTAGTGAAAGATAGACAGGCATCATAAATTAGTATTTTCAGTCCCGTCAGATAGTCTCTTTTGGTTTGAAGTGTTGTCATGGAGCTTCTACTCACATCTAGCAAGACTTTCACTCCATCAATTAAGCTCTTCCTCAGCCTCTCTGCGAAAGCCACCACTGCTTCAGGAAGTGCTGGAGTCATTTCCCCATCTTGGGAAAGGACAGGTAACTAGTGTCAGCTTCCTGAAAGCGAAGTATGACTAATTTACACAAAGTGTATTTAAGGAAAAATATTCTTAAGACAGTACTCATGTTGCTTATCGATCTGCATTACAGGGTTTGATTTAATTATTTCCTAAAGTCATTTCTGACATTGCTCCTCAGCTCCTGGCAGAGTTTCCCACTTCCCTTAGAATCCAACACAACAGTTTGCATTTTCCTAAAGCAAATCTACACTTTCCTTAGAAAAAGAGTATATTTCACTAGGAGACCATTATCCTGCAAGCTTAGGCGTGCATTCAGAAGAAAAAGTGTTTAAGATTTTGATGTCATAAACTGCGATTTTTCTAATCAGAAGTACCATCCTTCCACCTTTATCCAGGAGCACTGACTTCTTTCTATTTCTTTGCTTCTCAACATTTTGAAGTCAAATAAATTTTAATAGTATTTTCAGATGCTTTGTTTATAATTACCATAAAGTTATTTTTCATTATTTGGAAATACGATGTTTATCATCCAAAACAGAGGTGACTAAAAATAGGATCCCTCTATAACCAGCATTTAAATATCTAGGTTCTTCAATTATGTACTGGGTGTGACTTTCTTTGTGGCATTAACTTCCTTCATGGCAACCCATATGGTGCTGCATTTTGGATTTGTGGCTAAAACCGCACTGATAACACACTACTGCTGAGCAGGCGTTGCTCCACATCAGGCCTTTCTGTTTTTTGCCTGCATTCTGCCCAGCAAGTAGGTGGTGGGTGGGCAAGAGATTGGGAGGGAACATAGACAGGACAGCCGATCTGAACTGGCCAAAGAGATATTCCACACACCATGATCAGGAATTAAAAATAAATAAATGAGTAAACAAACAAACAACGAATGAATGAACGAATGAATGAATGAATGAGTGAATGAATGAATGAAATGGATCAGGAATTGTCTTTCAAATAATCTACTGTTCAGAGACTGTCTGGGCATTGCTCTGCTTGTGGGAGATAGTGAGGGATTGTCTTTGCATCTGTTCTTTTTCTTTCCTTCTCAGATTTAATTGTCCTTACCCTGACCTACAAATTTTCTTGGTTTTGCCCTTCCTATTCTCCCCTCCATCCCAGTCTTTGAAGGACTGAGTTCACAGCTCTGCATGTGGGTTATCTTCTGTCTGGGGTTAACTCTCCACAGGCTACAAATGTAAATACACTTCCTTAGCTGATAGTACTGGGAATGTTAACAAAAATATAATGTCTCTAAAAGATACACACCATGTAATTATAATTTACTATGAGCAACAATATTTTTATTCTCTGCTACACTAATGCCGCTTGTTCTGCTCCTAAAAATGTATCTATCTGTAGTAATCATACTGGTATAAGAATGTCCTTCAAGAATTCAAGGTATGATTGGCATTGCCATTTTGTTTCACAGTTTTTCAAGTTTTCAGTAAGGAATTTTCATAACACTTATGGACTGTAATGCCGGCATGTCACAGTTTATACGGAAAATACTATTTTCCAGCATCACATTAATAGGGACTCTCTCTGTTTGAGCACAGCCTCCAAATAACCAAGCTGTGGAGGTTACCTAACTAATTTAATTATCTTAAGTCCCTTCATTAGCATACACTGAAGCTGCTTAGAAAGAAATATGTGAAGGAAGCTCATTGTCTTTCTGCTACTACAGCAGTGAGATAATTAAAAGAGATGACAAAAATGAGACAGTGTTCCGAGATTTTGTTCACAATTGAAATAAACAAGTAGCTTTGTCACATTTACTTCTATTCTGCTCTGGAAGAGCTCCTATCAATCTGTGCACAGGCATTTATAATTTACAGCAAATCCCAAAAGAGATTGTATTCTGTGACAGAGTATTACAAATGATATATAAAACCCTGGTGAAACTTGGAGAGACAAACACCTGACTAAGTCTTTAGTCTGGTGGATTGCATTTCTCCTCCTTGTCAACTACATAAAAAACTACATAAAAAAATTGAGTTACAATGTCAAAATTTATCTTTTTTAGGGCTTATTGGGTACAGATCTTCATATGAATGTAAATAATCTCTTTTAAAGAAATATTTATTTTTTTTAAATCTGTGGTAAATGGTCACTGAAATTTAAACATTATTGCTGAAAATGTTATTCACTTTGCATTTGATAACAACTAGATACTTTGAGATACCATTTCTTATTCAGTTGAAATTTTAACTAAAAAAATAATTTTGGATCAATATCATTAACTTAACATTCATGAAAGTTTGGTGTCATCATTTAGTCTTTCTGATATACTAACTGCATGTTTCTTCATGTACTTTTGATTTATAGTTTATTCTATGATTTAGATATTTTTCAGTGTTCTGTCACTGCTAGTCTTCTCTGAGAGGTCTTTGACAAGTTAATACACATTTTTTAAGAGCAATTTCTAGGTTGTTTCAAAACCCTGAATTCACCTTTATACACAAGAAAGCTGTTTTCTTACCCTTCATTGGTTGATATTTTGTATTATTATAATTTTTATTCTTAGAAGAAATTCCTTGATATTTTATTTAAAAGTCTAAGCATTGTGTAATGGTACAATCAATTGTAATTACACACGAAAAGTTCTCAGATACTATTTTTTTTAAATTGTAAAACTTAAAAGTATTAGCAGATTAAAAACTCTTCTACTGGAGAGACCTATCACAAAATTGAATTTAAATATTACATTAGTCACATTCACAGTATTTAGGTTTTTTTAATATTGCTACAATACCACACTGAAGAAGCTCAACCAGTATAACAATAAACTATTCTATTCCTTCAAGAAGCTTGTAATGTTTTAGGTAATGGAATACCATGCTGCTGACTCTCATTATTTATTGAAAGTGCTCATTTCCATTATCTTTAATCTTTAAAGACAGTAAATCGAGTCTTGTTTTAATTATATTTTATGCTCAAGAATTTCACAATAAATTGTTGTTCCCTTCTTTTTAAACAGTGCACCTAATTTACCATCTTTTGTGAATCTTGAGTTCATTTTTGCTGTTTACTAGTTCAACTATTAAAGTTGAACACAACTTATATCTTACTACAAGCTAATTCTTTTACTTAAAAAAAACAAAACATTTAATTCTTGTGGTATGTCTCACTGCTTGTCAAATATTACATTAGTTTAAGAGGATTATTACCATAACAAAAAGTAATCAGTAGCATAATTTAAAATATTCTGTAGCCAGTATAATAAAAATCCAGTAATACATGTTAGTTATTAAGAATCATATGTAAATATATTTAATCCTAGATATCATTTTCTTCCTTTCTATATTCCTGATTGCTTGTCACTCAACCTCTTTGACAGACAGAACCTTAAATCCCCAAATCAGATTGATCCAGATAAATAGGTGACAATTAGAACTGAATTTTAAGTGACAGGCTTCAGTATACCAAATGTATCACAATGTGTCTCTCAAAGAGACCTGTCACATAT
>VWZG01001914.1:41002-93308 GCA_013396735.1 Grallaria varia
AAAAGAAAGCATTTGAATTAAGATATTAAAATATTATGATAAAATTGAGAAAGAAAACATTTAGAATATAAATAAGTGTTTTTATTAACTGTATCAAAACAAACAAAAAATAGTGGTTTCTGGAAACTACTGCAAAGCAGTTGGTTCTGGTAACATATCTGTAACAGTGTAGTTCATAATTTCACTTAACTTCATAAAGGTTATACATAATTTATTAGAAACTAATTTAGTCATGAATATAAATTTTCTGCCAGTTGGAAAAAAAAATCATTATTATGCATATTTTGCAGATCAACGTCCTCCTTTCCTTGATAAAATGTGCTATTATGGCACTTTTTTGCATTAACTTCTGGCTGTATAATTATAAACCAGCAGGGACCATCATAAGAACTCTCACAAGACACATGTTTGTGATACTTATCTACCAGAATATCTTATTTATAACCAAATAAGATATTGTACTAAAATTATATAATCTTTCTGTAAGATACTGTACTAAAATTATACATTTTTCCTTTAAGTTCCTTTACTAAATCTAATTCTGTACTTCACCGAGGATGTAGCTTTGTGGCTTGTTGTGAAACCTAGAAAGTTTATTTTCAAAATAAAAGCTTACCAAAAATGTGATTACAGTTCACAGTTAATTTCACCTTCTACTACCACATGCTAGGAAAAAAATAAAAACACACACAGAAAAACAAAAACAAAGGAGAAATATCTTCTTGTTAACTGCTCTCTATCTAATTAAAAAAAAAAAAAAAGTCACAGTGTTACACTGATTTGACTATATGATTTTTGGCAACAACATATATCATTAACAGCATTCAGCATGCCTTAGAAGCAGGGTAAGGAACACTATGAGTGTTGACCACTGCTCCACCAGTGATCATGTTTCTGAAAAGAGGGCAAAAAAAGCTTATTAAGGGAGTGGGATAGTGAAATCCTTATGGAACTGCACCATGATGGCACTCAGAGGCCCAGTTTGAGCTCTGTGGTCTAAGTAGCTACAAAAGCAAAGGAAAAAGTGGCAGCGGAAAAATGCAAACAGATGAGCAGGTGTCCTTCTCTTCCCGAACACCCAGATGAAAAACCTGTTCATAGTAGTTATAATCCAAATGTACGTTTCACTATCATAATTCACTATCCTATGCAATATTATTGCCTTATCACATGTAAAATACAACCAGAACAACCTTCTTTGAATATGGTTATATAAATAGTTTTTTTAAGCAGCATTGAAGGTCTAATAATGATAAGTAGAGTCAGGAATCTACTCTCTCAATGTACTAAAAGCTCTTGCTTAGTTCAGCAAAAAGATGAATGAGAGGAAATATGATTGCAGTTTTATAAGTGCATCAGCTGAGAACACACAAGAGCTGCAGGGAAGATAAACTGTTTAGCTAGACAACAATACTGGCACTGAAACAAATGTGTACAGATTGACCATAAATAAATTTAAGCTGACAACAGACTTCTTACAGGCTTACAAAAGACAGAAGAAAGGATAAAAGTACAAGAAAACAATGCACTTCTAAATGGAAGTTGATAAAGCAATGTTGTGTATTACCCAAGGTGGTTCTCAAGACAGTCCATGGCTAGAGTTCAGCTCATGGGAAATCCTTTCCAATCCTACACTTTCAGTGCTAAACTATTTTTTCACTCATCTGAGAAAAGAAAAATAAAACATATAAACCAAGTCTTATTCTTAATAAATGAATACAGTAGCATAATGTCCCTTGATTTTGAGATCTGGGTTTTTACAACAGAAGGGGTATGTAAGTCACCATTAATAGCTTTTTGAGAAACCTGTCAAGTAGAACAACTTTTTTTCTATGGCAATTTTGAGATCCCTCTTATTCTCTCTTAGTTTTGCTTTCACATCAAGTGCAGAAACATGCACAACATGCTGGAGAGAAAGGTCAATATATTCTGATCCACAAAATATATATACACAGAAAGAAAAAGAAAAAAAAAAATCCAAGTTCTGAGAATGTCTTTATTTTTTGAAGACAAATCTTTTCACTGAAAAACCGGTTACACTTTTTATGCCAGCACTGGACGTGAGCAAAACCTTAATGAGGAGTATACCAATAGTTTTACTTAAAGCACTTCAGAGCTTTAATTCGGAACTGAATGAGGACATGTCAAATATAGAAGAGCATAAGCTAATTTTTTTTTTTTTTTAATAAAAGAGAAATGCTAAGATTCCTATAAAACCTCACATAAAGGTGGAAATGTGATATAAGAAATTAGGTTAAGCTTCCCTATTTTAAAAGGAAAAAGCTTCTGCTTCTGTTCCACTTACCATTGATGCTATCATAAGATAAAGCATTCCCATTCAAGTGAAGGACTAAGCTTCTGCTATTTTGAAAACTGTGACACAAAATTTTCAAAATAGAAAGAGGTCAAATGTGTGATGAGAATGAAAGTAAAACAAAGGCAGTACTGCGCTGCAGCACAAAGCCCAGCTATTCTAATACTCACTTCTTCTGCTTCCCATCAATCTCTGTTTCTTATGCATAAAGCTACGAAGTGTTAGACTTTGCACTCTACTTTGATTGAAGTATTTGATTCATTTACAATCAGAGATAGAGACCCTAGCTCAAATGCCAATTGTTATACAAATAAGCACACACACTCTCAGCCAAGTATTCATTTGCTTTTCAGTTCTGCATGCTACATTACAAAATGCTGTCATAGAAAGCAACTCTAAAAATTATTAGTATCTATCATTCGTCACTTTCTTTAAATTCTCATAAAATCTGCATATGTTTCTAGCATCATCCAAATAGAGTGGAGGAAGAAAAGTTAAAAACCAAAACAAGTTAAAAACAAACTCTCTAAAAGACTGTCTGAATAAGCAAGGTGTTTGGTTTCTTTATGCAAACAGAAATCTAGGTCACACTGTAAAGTAAGGCCTAATTTGCATACAGTTTTGAGGTTTCAGATGGCTTAAAATATTAATGACTTAAGAAAACTATTCAAGACACACGTTATATTCACAGAACATTGTAACTGCAGAACTAAGTACTATTCTGTAATAATCTATAATCTATAAATAATCTATTTATATAAGTCTCTAGACATTCAAAAATGTCAAAAAATATGTTTGACTAGGCAGATTATTGACTTGAACAATATAAACTGCATGAACCTCACAATCAAGGAGCTTGGTTAAGAAGACTATACATGCACCACTTCTTTATATGATACTGCAGTAAACCCCACAATCATCTGTTCTACTTGGAAGCCAATATAGATATTAACACTTAGTGTTGCGTATATAAAAACATATTCAAAATTGCGTTATATAATGATAAATAAAAATATACCATTCTATGCATTCCCTTAGCCTCCAGTGATTCCAAATATTGGGAAGTGAAAGGAGGTAAAAAAAGCGATCACAGGAACACCAGATGGGAAATCTTGGAAAGTAATTTATATTGCCTGTTCCACTAACAGATCAAATATCTTCCTCTTAGAGTAATAAAAAAGTTTATGTCCTTGACTGGATAGGAATAAATGAAACTCTTCTACTAAGTAAAACATGCCAGCAGCAGGTAGTTTGCATATATTTATGAGAAAATGGAATTAATATAATTTGTACTTTAAGGAACAACATATTGCCTCTCTAAGAATGATAAAATACTGACTGTAAAATTGTTGATATTTTATTTCTTTTTTTTCTTTGCACTTTTATTAGTGAGTAGGAATTATAGTAGTTCCATATCCAGGATAAATATGCCTTCTTTTTTTTTTTTCTTGAGCCCGGGCTCCAAACAGAAAGCACATCAGTGCCAAGTCAATCATGCTGTTACCATGAAAACGTAGAAAAAGAAGCAGAATGGATGCCTTATAATGCCCATCTCTAACTGAATTTTCTGCTAAACTAAATACAAACCTGGTTCAAGCCACCAGGATACAGCACAAAATGTGTCTGACCTGGGCAGAATAGGGCTAACAAACAGAAAGTAATGAGAGACCTACAAAGAACTTTGAAGATTTGTGTTCAAGGAATCCTGGGTTAAACAATTAACAAGCCAATTTTATTCACATTTCCCAAGCAAAAGGTGACAATGAAAACTCAGTCTTAGAGATGAGAGAATCAAATATGGAAGTTGACCAGAAAAGGAAGCAGCAGCTGGTAAAGAGGCAGAAAATTAAAAAAAAATAAAATAAAATACTGTAAACCTGGTGCATTCCATTTATAAAACTAAGCAAAAAATAGTGTCAACATTAATAAAAGTGTTTATTTTAAATATGGTATTGTACAGTGGTCAAGTAGAGAATAATGGCTATGAAAACACTTCTTGCAAGGATAAAGAAACATAAATGTCTCAGAGAAACACTTGATGCGGACTGTGAAACAGAAACAACAATTTGAAAGACTAGCAGAAAGATGTGTCCTACTAATCCTAGGTACCAGAGCCCTCCCAAGCAGAGTTTGGATACTGAATCAACAGTGAAGACAGCCCATTCACAGAAATATTTTCTATTGACTGAGCTTTAAGAGGAAGAACAGGGATGTCTGTACTTGGGCTCTGTGAAGCTGCAGAAGACTTGTGTGTATAATACCTTCTGATAATCACTTAGATGCTGAAGGCAATTTTGAAGGAACAGAAACACATAAGAACAGGTCCTACCACATGAACACAAGTTGCTTGAATGATTTACTCCAGACACACTTCATAGAATCATAGAATTGATTGGGTTGGAATAGACCTCAGAGATCATCAAGTCCAACCCTTGGTCCAACTCCAGTCAGTTTACTAGATCATGGCACCCAGTGCCACGTCCAATCTCAGTTTAAAAACCTCCAGGGACGGTGAATCTACCACCTCTCTGGGCAGGCCATTCCAATGCCTGATTACTCTCTCTGGAAAGAATTTTTTTCTAATATCCAACTTAAATTTGCCCCAGCAGAGCTTAAGCCCGTGCCCCCTTGTCCTATTGCTGACTGCCTGGGAGAAGAGACCAACCCCCACCTGGCTATAACCTCCCTTCAGGTAGTTATAGAGAGTGATGAGGTCACCTCTAAGCCTCCTCTTCTCCAGACTAAACAACCACAGCTCCCTCAGCCTCTCCCCATAGGACTTGTGTTCCAGTCCCTTCACCAGCCTTGTTGCTCTTCTCTGGACCCGCTCCAGCACCTCAGACCGAATCCATAGCACAAACCATGACTTTGGGAGTACAACCAGGGATGGGCCGAATGTGAACTGAAGCCACAACCAGAGTGATAGCACAGGGCTGACCAAAGAAGTGTCATTTCACACATCCCAACAGTTCCCATGGTGGCATCTACACTGGCAGAACCCGATCATCACCCTTCATGCAGTGGAGGGACTGATGTAATAGCCTTATTAAAGTATATGGCAATAAAATATATGCATATATACACACTCCTATTGTGTTGCCTTTCAGAGTGGATTGAATGTGAGATCTGAGAAAATTTTAAGTGCTTATACTGTGATTTTTTTTTGTCCTAATGCTTATTTTTCATATTTTTGAGCAGAGAACAAACAAGGGCAATTTTTTTTCCATCTGAAAAAAACCCCAAAAAACAAACCAACCAAACACACACTAATTTGGGCATTAGTCAATGCAGTTAGCCATATCCTGATTACCTCCAGCATGCAGCAGTGTTAAAATTAGATTAGCCTTATAATGTACTGTCATGTTTGGATTGATTTAAATATAATTGTTAGACTGATCCTTAGTAACTCTGATATGTTCCCTTCCAATAAAATCTCTATATTTTCATGTTTTATGGTTTTTAAAAAGTAATCAAAGAAAATTAATTTTATTGTTTTCAATGTTCGTATGTTTTAACTGCACATTCATCTATGATGAGCAAATGCAGAGGACTGTGAAATGCACAAAGCTGCAAGATCATGTTATCTTATAAATTACTTGCTGAGCATTACAGATACAAGGAAAGTAAAACATAATTAGAGAGTGCAGTTTCAGGACAGGCTGCTCTGTGTTATCCTGGGTGAGATGCTGGGTCAATTAATCCTTAATGTAATATCTTAATGATTTTATTAATACCGAAGTTACTCAAGAGATTATCTGACTTGTGAAACATAGGAGGAATGTACACAGGAGCAGCAGTTTGAATATGAACACTAAGAAGCTTCCCAACGCATCAGGCAATGTCAACTGAAGATTTTCTTAACAATTTTCAGACTTGTGACAAAATCTTTGGTAATTGACAACATCTTTGTGAACACCTCCTGCTCTCCAGTAAGTTTGATGAGGACAGGGAAATATGAAACAGTCTGTATTAGATGGGCAGGACTTTTTTCTGCACTTTTGTCAGGAAGGTGGTTCCAGCAGTGATCTCTGCCTTCAAAGGGTGACACTGACACATTAAGAAACTGTAGGTGAGCTGTCAGGATGCTATTCCTCTTGACAGTTCTTAATTTTGAAGGTTATAATACCAGTATGCCCTTCCCCACTCCTTTACAAACAGCAAGGTATGTTTTCCAGTTTAATGAATGCTTGGCACTTCTGCCTTTTCAGCAGGCACTTGAGCTCCTAAACTCTACCAAACTCAACTCAGAGGTGGTTGAAACTTCCAATTTGATTGCAATGAGAGAAATCTGCCCCTGCTGGGCTCTAAGCTGTAAACCTTCAGCTCACAAGTAGGATATGTTCTATTTGAGTTGAAAAAAGATTAAAGGAGCCACATGTGGCCAGAAGGAAAGATGTATCATAAAAGCTGTCTCAGATGTGCTCCAAGGAGGCAGCGAAAACACAGATCAAAGCCTTTCAATACAATATCAGTAGATTTAACTTCCCATAATGAGGTGGATAGCTGTGAGGTGAAAGATCAGCACCAATTGTAAACAAATCCAGTCAGAAGGTGCACCTGTTCTAAGAAATTAGTGATTACAGAATGTATGGCATATTATGAAAAGCAATTTTTACTTTGATGCTAAGAAGCAATATGAGTCTAAACCTCCTAATGCTAGGGCAATTTGAATGTGAGAATTACATCCTAGGTATATTTTTAATTCCTACTTAACTAAAAACTTTGTGATCATTCTAATGAACATACATTTCTTATCTTGATGACAAAAATAAATTCTAAGTAAAAAAAAAATTATAAATACAGAAAAAAACCCTAAAAAATACACAAATGCCTTGAAAACACTGCAGTACAACTTTCAGCTGTCATTCTTTGCTGCTGCTACAAGTGAAACAGGGATCCTTTCTCCATCAGTTTCTTACAGGTTGTCCACTTTATTCAGAGTTCAATGCAGATGCAGAAGTTTTCTAATTTACTTGCTTTGCTCACAGCACAGAAACAGCTATAATATCATGTGATGAACCAATTAAAATGCTCTTAGTTTCATCATTCTTTTCTATGTACCTGTCTGAAAAAGAGAGATGGGTAAATGCATGCTGCTTACATATTTATGGGAAACACCTCCTCAGCATAAGAATAGGCCAAGATAGTAAATGCCACCTGGAAAAGATGTTTCACTTTTGTTCAGGTCCTTTTATTTAGCTATGACTTACTAGGCTGCACCATAGGACACACTGTGCAGACGTAATCTCATTTTGATGAGACTGTTTATATAACTTCAATATAATAAAAATTTTCTTTTACGATTTGGTAGGAGGTTTTTGTGGTTTTTTTGCATTTTTTTGACATTGAATTATTAGAACTATCTATTGACAAGTTATTTCATCTCCCAGTAAAGAGATAGTTACTGTTAGTTTACTGCTTAATTTACATCACTTCACCCTACATTTAAAAACTTACTCCACTTATTAATAAGTGCACTTATCTCATTAATAAATAAGTTCCTTTCTTTGTATTTGAGCATATACAGAACCAATGGACCATTGAAACCCTCAGTCCCAGAGAGACCTTGACAGATTAGAGAACTGGACAGTCACCAACCATATGAAGTTCAACAAGGGAAAGGGATGCATTCTGCACCTTGGACCAGGCAACCCTTGGGGAACGGGATGCCGGAAAGCAATGCCATAGAAAGGGACCTGGGGATCCTGGCTGGTGGCAAGTTGACTCTGAGTCAGCAGTGTCCTGGCAGCCAGGATGGCCGACCGTGTCCTGAGGGGCATCAGGCAAAGCATCGCCAGCCGGGCGAGGGAGGGGATTGTCCCACTCTGCTCTGCACTGGGGCGGCCTCACCTTGAATATTCTGTGCAGTTTTGGGCACCACAATGTAAGAAAGGTATAAAGCTATCAGGGAGTGTCCAAAGGAGAGTAACAAAGATGGTGAAGGGCCTTGAGAGGAAGCCATACAAGGAGCAGCTGAGGGCACTTTGTCTGTTTAGCCTGGATAAGAGGCGTGAACCTCATGGCATGTTCAATTTCCTCTTGAGGGGATGCAGAGGGGCAGGAACTGATCTCTTCTCTGTGGTGATCAGTGACAGGACCTGAAGCTGAGTCATGGAAGGTTTAGGGTGGATATTAGAAAGAAGTTCTTTACCCTAAGGGTGGTTGAGCACTGGAACTGGCTCCCTATGGCAGTGGTCACAGCACTGAGTCTGAGTTCAGGAAGTATTTGGGCAATATTTCCAGGTACGTGGTGTGACTCTTGGGGCCGTCCTGTGCAGAGCCATTTGACTTTGATGATCCTTGTGGGTCCCTTTCAAATCAGAATATCCTGTGATTCTGTGATTGAATTAGTTACCCATTCACTATTGTGCATTTGTTGTGAAGTTTGGAGACCCCTGNTAGCCTGGATAAGAGGCGTGAACCTCATGGCATGTTCAATTTCCTCTTGAGGGGATGCAGAGGGGCAGGAACTGATCTCTTCTCTGTGGTGATCAGTGACAGGACCTGAAGCTGAGTCATGGAAGGTTTAGGGTGGATATTAGAAAGAAGTTCTTTACCCTAAGGGTGGTTGAGCACTGGAACTGGCTCCCTATGGCAGTGGTCACAGCACTGAGTCTGAGTTCAGGAAGTATTTGGGCAATATTTCCAGGTACGTGGTGTGACTCTTGGGGCCGTCCTGTGCAGAGCCATTTGACTTTGATGATCCTTGTGGGTCCCTTTCAAATCAGAATATCCTGTGATTCTGTGATTGAATTAGTTACCCATTCACTATTGTGCATTTGTTGTGAAGTTTGGAGACCCCTGGAATAAAGTGAATATAACAGCTGGGAAAACTAAGGAGGGGGGGAGGGTGGGGAGCTGAAGTGACAATATAAAATATAAAAGAGGAATGAATCTGAATTAAATAAACTAATTCAAAGCATAAAGTAATTGTGCAATCCAAAGCATAATCAGTCAAGTAATGAAGTTTTCTGAGACAAATATTTGTAGAAGGGTGCCTTTAAAGGTGAAATTGAATTTACAGCGGCATTACAATCAAATTTGAATGCATATGGGCAAGAAATAAGAAGGAAATCCAGTCAGGAAGTGTTGGTATATCCTTTTTTTGATCAGTTATAACAACACTGTTAAACTTTAGGAATATTTCACTGATATCTTAACATTTTTTAAACACCCGTTAAGATGCCAAGGTGTTTTACACCTTGCAATGAAGCTTGTGAGAGATGAATGGCAGGCATCAACCACAATTTCACAGAATGAGAGAGAGAGAGGCCAGGGGTGATTTGCACCTTGGGTGTCTTCAAAATACCGACAAGGATGTTTGATCATTAGTAGTAGTACCTGAATACTAGAAGTCTGCTAAACGCTGCACAGTAGAAAGAACAAACAGGAAAAAAAACCCGTTTGGTTGGGTTAAGAACCAAATACGTTAATATACTGAATGCTAAGTATCAGCTATGACCACTAAATTTAAGTTTCCTATTCCTCCATGGAAATTCCCTGACCATCTCTCAAGAAGCTTCTGTCTAAGGATGGTCCAGACAGAAAAAACAAACCAAACTCCCAAAAATCCAAACAACACCTTTCAAGCCCTGCATCCAAAACACAGAACATTAAAGATAAATGTGGTTATTTATATTAAATATGATTTTATAAGGTGAGCTAATTCAAAATATATCTAATATTAATGCAGAAATTAGACTATCAAATTAAAAAGAATTCTTTTCATAACTTAAATGCTGATGCCATTCATTACTGGTTAAAGCAGACATGAAGAAGTAGGGATTTTTGCTGGGCCTCTCAAAAGCCTAATTGTGTTTCATTGTTATGCCTACAGCACCATTGCTACTAAAAACTTTAATTAAACGACAGATACCATAGCATATGACACTCATTTTTCAGCTCAGGAATACAAACCGCAAAATATTTCTCAACTAGTAAGTATGTAATTGTACACATTTTATTTAAATGAAAACTTTAAAAATAACAACCTCATGTTAACGGTAAAAATTACAATGTAAAATTACAAGAATGTTGCTAAATTATTTACTAATTAAAAACCACAATATAGCTACAATATCTATCTCAATAGGCACTGGGATAGCTAAGTGGTTTAATAATCCAAACTCAAATGGTGTATCTAAAGAAGAGAGAAGATGCTTTTTTAAAAAAAATATTGCTCAAATTTTTCTTAAAAAATCAATTATAAATATAGTAATGAGAGTCAGAGTAACACTTCATAAACAACATTTGTACTTCCTTGCAACAGAATTTCAATTGCTAATAATGACAGATGGAACTAGAAGCGAACTTCAGAAAGTGGATTAGAAAAGTCAGAAATTTAACAACTCCTACTGCAGAGACTATCTGGGAATGTTCAACCTCAAAAAACCCCCACTGTTCTAAATAGCTGAATATACATAAAAAAGATAATAATGACAATGTTACACAAAGTAGTTCAGTTTGGAGCTGTGTTGGCAAATTTCAAATACTTTAAACCCAAGATGGGTGTTCTGAAAAGTTTTTGAAAGGGTTCTAAATTGAACAATCTCTGTCTTCTTCTATTCAGCTTTAAAATTCATTTTATTTATCCATATCAGTAGCAGCCAGGCAGGTAGACATACAGAGAATGAAACGCAACACAAAGATGCAGTGAGTGTTCAGGGTGGTTTCTATAAAACATGCCATCACTAAGAACCTTTGTCACGGGGGGAAGGCAGTATCTGTGTGAACTTGCCACACACAAGACACACACTGAGGATTTTTTCCTTGTAGTTTTATGAGTGGGATAGTAAAACACTGATGTAATTTACATCACAGACACCATCATTAAATTCAAACCTATATAGGCCTGAGACAAACATGCATGTAACTTAGGTTTAATGTTCCTGATTCTTTTAGAATAGTTTCTCCTCAGATAATACTTCAAATAACTTTTTATTAATAATTGTAATTTTAAAGAAGACCTTTTGGTTTTAAAGCAACCTTGGTTAAGGATATTCATATTTTCTTACAAAAATTTTATAATGGATCTATAGTCTGCTGTATTTAATTATTAAGAAAAAAACCAAAATAAACCATATTTTCAAACTTTTTCTTAATTTTGTAGCACCCTCTTCATCTTAAGAATAAAAATGATAGTTAATAATTTCTAAACTTTGTATTTTCTTGCAGCATCCCCTCATGTGGGGGGAAAAAGCAAACACAAAAACCCCCTCTCAAACAAACAAACAAACAAAAAACCAACCCAAGTGGCTAAAGCATTGTACAAGAAAAGTACACAATCTTCTTTATAGACTACACAAAAATGGAAGTGTCTGAAGTCAGTGCCAGGACTGGATGGTCACTGCAGTGAACAGCATGTGGGATGGGCAGTTTGCACCATTGTTCCTAGTACATATTTGGAAGCTGAGTAGGCAGACCCTCATATGCATTTCATTTGCTTGAGGCAGCTTTCAATAGGGTTCCTTTCATGGATTTCTCCTTCAGCTACTAGTGTAAAATTGGATGTTAAGTTCTATCTTTTGCTAATCCTTACAAGCTTCCATTTTTAGATGCAATAACGATATGCTGATTTATTTTACTGTTCAGCTCTTAAAGCTTTACGAATTTCTTGGCAGCAGTAGCGGCAGTTCCCATGATGAATATGAAGTATATTGTGTTACGCACTAATGTTCCTACCCAGCAACCTTATTACTCAGCTACAAATCGAAAGGGAACAAACACATGGGTACATTTAGGCAAAGAACACCAAAAAAACATGAGATTGGACCGTGTCTGCTTATTACTAACACGTATTTGATTTTTTTCTTCCAGAAGCTCTCTAGTTATTCTTTCTCCAGTATTTTTGAGTTTTCTGACCTTTCTCTAGATGCACTAGCATCTAGAAAGGGGATATTAGAAGTTAATTCAGCTATCCTGGTCGATTTCTACAAACACCATGCAATGTGCTCCATATATTTTTAATTTTATGCACACCATAAGCACAATTAAATCATGGAATTATGAAAACACCAAGAAGAGCGAAATCCACTAACTCTGCTCCTATGTGTGGGAAAAATCCACATACATACTGAAAGACAAACAAGTCCACACTGCTAAAAAGAGGTTAAATCCAAAGTGCATATATAGAATAACTTATCTGCTTTATTACCTATGTGTTTGCAATGTATGGCTGGTAGTTTGGAAAAGAAGCAACTTTAAAATTACCTACCAAAATTATATCAATAAAACACATATTTCATTCTTTAGATTACATATAAATTTATGACCTATATTCTATGACTATGTTGAGCAGTTGTGTGTAATGGTGCAGCTAGTGCTGTGATTGCAGTCCTCCAAACACAACTCTCCACTTCCTGTTTAAGCAGGTTGTTGGATTGCAAACCCCATCACACTTATAGAGCAGTACTGCATTATTTGGTGGCTCGGAAGTTCTTGATAGATTTGTAATGATCTTCTGTTCCAGAGACCTCATAAACTCAGATACATAAGTCACATGTCATGATTATTATAAAAACAAGGAAAAATCCTAAGGATATTAACAAGTGGCTTCCTACTGGGAGCAGATTATGAGATTCCTCTCTATAAACCACGGCTTTTGTAGCACGAAGTCTGTGTTTCTCAGAGTACTGCAACAATTCTGACATGTGCATGACTGGGATACATTGCTAGTGTATGCAGCTATGGAAATCTAATGAATATTTTCTCTCTTCATGTATTTACTTGGTTATGTCTCTAAGCAATTATTGTTCTTCATATGTCTTGCTTTTTCTCGTTAAGGATAAGCCAAATCAAACCCACCTAAAACTAACAGTGAAGCTAGACACTAAAATTACCATTTTCAAAAATCCCTGACAAGTTTGAATAGTGTTTTCTCCAATAAAAATGAAAACAGAAGAAGAAGGAATTTTCTGTGGGACACTCACAATGTAAACTTTTGCAGAGACCTCTGTAGTTATTCATAACTGATTAATCAGCTGATAAGGCTTGTTGTTACTCCCACTGTGTAGTTTAGCCCTCAGAGATTTGTACCCTGCATGGGCAATGATATATTTAACAAAGACATGTTGATGGTGAAGTTGCACCATGATTCAGAGATTGGAGATGCCCAGACTTATGCTGTAAAGACAGCAGAACACACAGAAAGATGGTAAGGGCCCCATCTGACATGCTTCATACATTGTACACTTGGAAGAATTCCATTTCACTCCAATGACATTTCTTCCAATGACTTGTACTTTTTCATGCACACAGGCAGAAAACAGATGGAATCATTCTGTGTTGGCTTGTATTTTGAGTATATTGTACCATTTTTCATGACTCTTCATAAACTCTTTGGAATACATAGAAAGGGATCTCTTTTCACCAGCAGAACCTTATCTAGGGAAAAAAAAAATCACAGCTGTAGCAAAGCAGAGTTTCTACTGAATTTGTGTTAGTAATTAAAAGTATTACTTCCTTTGTTGGTAAAACACCCCCTGAAACTCCAATTCTAACACTTTCACTTGAAGTAAACAAATTAAAACTAGTTTTCCCCTCTCATGGTAATAAATACAATATGTTATCTACTTTCTCATTATAAGAAGCATATTTGAAGTGGTTATCCAACATACATTAAAAATTTTTAAAAAAGAAATTAAATGCATAGGCTGATAATTCTATTTTCTTTTTCTGGTATTATCCTGAAGTTACAGAATTAAGTAAAATAGACTAATGAGAATTACTTTTTTTAATAGTGTATTATCAGACAATGTTCTGAAGTTTCTAAGTATGTGAGATTTCATATAGTGTAATATATGGCAAACCCATTGCAGCTGCCAGAGCCTGACTAGCTAGGTGCTCATACAGCAAAGTAACTTCAAAATCTGATTAAATGCATTATTCCATATCCAGTCTATACTTGTAGTCTTCTAACATATTTGTGACATAAATGTACAACTTCTTATGAAACAGACTAGAATCTTGACAGTAGAAATGAAAAATTAGCATCGGTAATCTTAAAACAAGTTCTTTCTGGCCACCATAAAAGTGTTAAGAGCCATAAACTATAGTTGGAGAAAAAATGTGTACGTATTTCTTTTCTTCAAGTGTAAAAGCATATGCTCTAAAAGACATTCAAAATTATTTGATTTGTAAGTGAATTTTACATTTATTTCTACTGAGGGGGTTCGGTCCCCCCCACCCCCTTTCTCAATATATGCATTTTGAATAGATTTCCTGAATTTAAATATAAAACAATGTTTCCAAATTTATGAGCATGTCAAACATTTCATTCTGCATGAAATGAAACCTCTGATTTTTATTGAGTGTATTGCTCTCCTCTAACTATAGATACATAAAACAAAGGTGTTTGGATGAAGTAATTTCTCCTGGTTCCTGTATTTAATCACTGTTGAAGTATAACAATTTTGGCTTGGCTTGATGTTCTGCTTTACCATGATGCAAACTATGATGTATAAAAGTAGTTTTTCATGACCAGATCCAGAGCTGTGCTTCTACAAAGTAAGCATACATTTAACCAAAGGAGGAAAAAAAAACCCCAAACCCCCAAAAAATCCAATCAAACAGAAAAAAACCCCACAACTTTGTAATTATTTCCCAAATTTGAAATTCAGTGGGAAATTCAAAAGATTTTGGTTTTCAAAATAACCAGAGGCAGTCTTGACCATTCTGGCACATCATATCCATAGCTACTCCTTTCATGTGTAGATCCTGTTTCTGCCAATAAACAAGATTATTAAAATAGAGGGACAAGACAGTATTCTTTCTTTGCTAATGGTAGTGGTAAGGTTCAAGTAAAATGTAACCAGAATTTCATATTCCAGGTGTACCATTTTCTGTATTTTAAAGATTAATTTTACACTGAGAGCTGTATAGACTAAATTAGATATCTAGTCAGAGCTTTGTCAATTTAATGGACTTCCACAGACCACAAAGGATTGTTTTGGCCATCTTATCCAGAATAAAGATTAAAAAACTAACCATTTCTCTTTCATCTGGCACTGACAGCATTTATAGTGCTGAGAAATAAAAAGAGAGCATTTTTCTCACTTCTATCTATAGAACAATTTTTTTTCCCCCCACAGCACAGTCTCACCATTGGCTAACACTGATTCCAGAGGAGTCTCCAGAGGACCTGAAGGACAGGCCACCCTCCTTTGCTTCAGCACTGGGAACTGTGATGTGCCAGTGTAAAAGAGATGAGGTTACTTTTCCAGCTGCAATCCAACACACACAAACATGTAAAATAGCCATCTTGATAGATTTAAAATATTTTAATGTGTGTGTAAAGTTTTCAGTAGGCTCCACTTGTTCACTCATCCAGTAGAGTGTGAGAGGAGACAAACAGCCAGGCTGTGAGAAACAGACCTCATCTTTCTACCACAGTGCAATCTCACAAAGCTTAACATCAACTTGAGACCAGAAACATTGCAACACATACAATAAAGAGTAAACATTTCACTTCTAGCACTTTGACACCTTTTTTTCACACTTGTAAAGTGTCACCAACAATAAAGTGCAACTTTGGAGAACAAAGGAAAACAAACATAGAAAAAAATAGTATGAATACAAATTTGTTTAATTTGTCTCCTGATTTTTTTTTGTATCTCTTTAAAGTTTTCCCTTTAAGGTGCAGAACCTTCTGGATGCTACAAATGGCTTAAACTAGCTACTTTTTTTTATCACTGTTTAGCCCTGCTGCCATTATCGAAGTGCCAGAGAAAGCGACAATTCTGTTGTTCAGAAAACTAGATTCAACTATCAACCCTTTGCATATATGTATCAAAGAGTGTTTCTTGGGTTTATCCAGTATACTGCAGCATCTTTACATTTCATTTAGGCTTCTTTTTTTTTTTTTCAGCGTTAANATTTTTTTTTTTTAAATATATAATTAGTAAGTTTGAGAACTCTAAGAAACTGTGGTGTAGCTGCTGAAATTCTAAAGGCTGTCTCTGTTCTGATGCCTTTCAAAGCCTTAAATGCAAAACACAATTTAAATGTGACATCTGGTAGAGTTATTAAATCTAGCAGCAGCTGAGGAAACATAAAAGGATTCTTCTTTTAAATAGAGAACAAGCTGACATTTTACAAACATTTATTCACTATTTCAGCTACTGGTATATATTAGAGAAGACCAAAATAATCAGAAAGAATTTGAATGATCTACAAAACAAAAGTATCTACTAAATTACCAAGACAGCAGATGTTTCAGCATTTATTTCTCTTTAAACTCTCTGCTTTCATACATTTCCAGGTCAAACATTCAGTACACGTATTTTTTTCTCCTATTAATTTTCAGCTGAATATTCCACTCCACAGCATGTATGACATTTTGTAAATTTACCCTGAAACCAAGTCTCAGCCAGATCAGAGATGCAATATAATTACCAGCGTATTGTAACAGTTTTTACTTGATTTCCCCCACCCCTTCTTCTATTCATAGTAGCTCCTTGAATTTCAGGTGTCTGATTTACATGATCACAGGGGTCTTTGCTGTGAAATCATTATTACTTTTACTGCATGCCTGTCTTTAACCAGGCATGGTGTGGAATAAAGCCTTTTCACTACTGGTATGTATCACACATCATTTCACAGATAACATATGCTAGCATATGGTATGTGCAGTCTGGTTTCATGCACAGTCAAACCAAAAAACTATCAGTTGTCTATCAGTTGTCCTCTTCACACAGGAAAGTATCTTTAAATTATGCCTGTTGACTTCAGATGAGAAACTCTTTTCCTCTGAGCAAAAACTTTGCTCTCAAGTTTGAGTGGGATTATTTTGATGGCTTTTTTCCTTTGTTTTTTGACCTATGGTCCTGAATTTGTTCGCAATTGTATTGTACTTACCCTTCTTTTCAAACTTATTTATTTCTAATTTTACTTGTCCAATATTTATTTAAGGGTTGGTTTAGAGAGACAGGAAAAAATACAAAAACTATACTGAGAAATCAATAAAGAACAAAAAACCCCATCATAAACGATGCATTCCTTTTTTTCACAGAAAATTGTCTTTGACTTGAAAAGAGTGATATCTTGTTCACTTTGGTCTGAGAACTCATCTCTAACAATTTCTTTCCAATTAATGATGAACAGGCTCTTTTTGATGATGTACAGCACAGTCTATCCAGTTCTAATGGGTCTCCAATCTTGAAGCTAACAGAAATATGTGACTTTAGATGGCTGCTGGCAATAGGGTGACTGGATTAAGGTTGCTCTCACCTCTGGAAAATAACAAAGGGGGAAAACAAACAAAAAAAAAAAGGAGTACACTGGGGTTTTTTTAACAAAAAAAAATGAGGTTAGAGAGTAGATTTAGCAATAGTCAGAGCTTGGACCACTTCAGACAAAAAAAAATGTCTACAAAAAGGGATAAAAGAAAGGAAGAAAAAAACCCATCTAAAAAGTCTAAAGCATCAGAGAATCCATGAAACCATGCAAATTTCTCATATTTGGAAAAATTAAATTTCTTTTGTATTCATTGCCAAATATTTAGATTAATTCATATGTTAGAAATTCAAGGCCTAAATTCTATGTTTCATAAAGGATATAGAATTATAGAATGGCCTGGGTTGGAAGGGACCTTAAAGATGATCTAACTCCAATGCTTCTCCCATGAACAGGGACACCTTTCAGCAGACCGGGTTGCTCAGAGGCTCATCCAGTCTGGCCTTGAACACTTCCAGGGATGGGACATGCACGGTTTCTCTGGGCAGCCTGTTTCAGTGTCTCACTACCTCCCCAGTAAAGAATTTCTTCCTGATATCTAACCTAAGCCTGCTCTGTCTGAAGCCATTCCCCCTTGTTCTGTTACTACATGCTCTCATAAAAATTGCCTCTCCAGCTTTCTTATAGGCTTCCTTCAGATACTGGAAGGCTGCAATTAGATCACCCTGAAGACTTCTCATTTCTAGACTGACACCTTCTTTCACATGTGTGAAAGAAACACATTATTGAGTCCTGTGAGTGCGGAATAACTTGAGCTGTTACATGAACCTTTTTCTATAAAAAATAAGCTGGTTTGGCAACCACTCCCAACCACTCACTCCCACATCTTTTCTTGCCTCGAGTCAATCGTTTCTCCACTGTGCCAGGTGGCTTCATTTGAAACTGAATCATCAAAATACTTATCGTCATAAGAGTAATTCATGTCACAGAGTTAGGAATAAAGTTTTATATCTTCTCTCTACTGTCTCAGATCCAATTTTGAATAATGGTTATGTGAAAGACGGCCCACCACCTCCTTGTTGATCAATTAAATCCACAATCATGTAGTAAAAGCAGTCTTTAATTTTAACAAGATTTAGGGGACAAAAGGAAATCCTGACATTCTCATAGACAATTCTTATAGGCCCAGACCTAAAAAAGGACTACATTGTGGAGCAAAAATGTGGTGAGACAAGAGCGTTTAGTTCTCAAATATAGTTATTCTGATGCTTCAGCCACTCAAAAACTTGGAAACACTGACATTTTTAATCATTTAAGTTTCCACAATGACTAAATTCTTCTTCTATAAATTTCTCTACATCTATTTATACTTGTAAATATCTTAAGTAGATTAAATAACAAGAGTAATATTCTTATTTGCCATATATGTCTAAGAAATAACTTACTCCATTGGAAGTTACATGTCCAAGAAAATCCACACTACACCACTTCAGTTCTCCAGTAAAGTTTCAGGGTTTACAGCATTAAAATCACAACCTAGAAAATTTCCTCTTTGCTGTACTCAAAGTGAACTGCATTACAATGAGAAATGATTAAGAAGAACACCAAAACTTGGATAACGCTTGAAAGTAAGTCTACTGTAATACTGCTTTGTATTATTTTTAGTTTTACTATACCTATTTGATACGGAAAAGGATTAGTTTTTTTACAAGATGATTGAAAACTGTAAGAAAACACAGTCATTTCATACACAGTGAATTCTACCATACCGTAGAGTTTACAATCAGATTTTTGTTTTCAGCTTGCCAGTGGCTTTAGCCAAGATATGCTAGTGTAAAAATTTTTGGTTTTCCCTTTCATGGTTCCCCAGGATGGTACTGAGGATTGTGCAGATCAACACGGTCCCACTGTTTCTCTGCATCTCCACTATCCTACTCCAATAGTTCTTGTGTTATATTTATATGATTATGTTATGCTGTTTGGGGCAAAGATCATCTTTTCATTACACATGTGAATGATGGGCGACAGAGAGAAAATCTCAAAGTTCTTGGACCCTGCAGTTACAAGGAAACCAGCCACAATGAAGTTAATCATAATGAAGAATTGCTGCATGGGATTTGAAATCACTGCAACTGTCACAATTGTATTCTTGAAGTTGTTGAATTTAGTGTAAATCTGAATGAAATCTAGTTTCTTCCGATTCCTTTACGAAGGAAGGACTAAGCAGGATATGATAAGACATATTTTAGATTTCATTTTCCTTACCCCTGAAAGTGATATTTTGCAATGCTTTAAATAAAACCTTAGAATAATTGAGAATTCCTAACCAAATTAGTAGATCAAAAGTTCAGTTCTTCAACGAACTTCATGGGTCAAAATTGTTTCTTTGTTCTAATTTCGAAAAAAATAAAGTTATTAAGCTCTTATGAAGACATTTAAGAACTCTTCACTGGATAACACATGTCCTTTTATATACATGTAAAGTGATCTTTTCTTTTTGCAGCTACCAAAACTAATTTCAAATGAAAATCTTATAAAAAATGCATTTCCGCAAGATGGATACCTCAACAAACTATAAATTAATTTGTTAAGCATGTCCTTTATGCATCAGCTCAGTTTTGGTGGAAAATTCTCTAACCAAAGCTGTAGCAGAAAGGTTTAAGATATTTAATAAAATTATCCTATCAAATTTAAAACGTTTAGCTTGCACAGACATCTATTGTTGCATTCCTAATATATCTTAATTTTGCACCTTCAATCTTTTACAGCTTTTATTAAAGCCTGTATAATAACTATATATAGACTATACAGGATATCTAAAGGATTACACTAAACCCTGGGTTTATATTTTTGAATAAGAGGAAACAATAAAACAGTTTCCCAAAATATTGAAATTAGCCTTAAGAATAGACACAGAGATACTAAAAAAAAATAAAATAAAAATAAACAAATCCCAGACTTGTTTTGAGTTCAGACTCTTCAGTGTTCGGAAAGGTCTCTGGAGACCCTTGTATAATCAGTGTGTTCGTGTTGGATACCCATATAGAAAGTAATGGCAATAGTGGCAATGTATTCTTCCTTTTATGAAAACTGAAAATGATTCCAGTCAGATGTCTCTAAGCAAATCTAAGAAAAATTACTTGGGGGACTCATTCAGATCTAAGTGAATTATAGCAGAAATCTGTCAATGTAGCAATAAACATTTGAACAGGAAAATCGCAATACCTTGCAGATTTGAAACTAAACCAATATTTGAATATGAAAAGTCATTGGGAAGAAATAAAACATTTTTCTAGGATACATAATCGAAATTGTTCCTATGAAATAAAAAAGAAAATATAAAAAAAACCCCTTGTCATACACATATTAAATGTAGACGAGATGTGGCTCACTTAATAAACATATCTACACAGACTGATGTATCTAACAATATTCGTGCATCAACCTGAAAATTGTTGAGCATTTGTTTATTATCATTATTTTTTCTTTTTTCATTAAAATGCACAGTCCACCACTTGAAGGTGGGTCTTGTTCCCTAAACAGTCTCAAATAACAAAAAGGTGGCATGAAATGACTACCACTGCTTTACTATGTAAAATATGCAACATCACAGTGAACTTGTTAAATACTATGAATTTAGTAAATTTACTAAAAGAGTACAGCAAAAAATTGCATATTCACGAGTTAGAAAGTTCTTTCATGATTTGGGTGCCTGTGAAGCAGCTGTTTATTTGAGCCTCCTCCTAACTTCAGTGTTGTACTAATCTTAGCATACGTCTGAGTAGCAGGAAGATCATTGCCTGATTTTTCTTTCAGGAAGTAAAATAAAATATTACAATACTGAAATCTTAAGTATTATAACACGAATACACTAATGAGATGCATAGTATGATGAAGTTAAGCACACAGCCTTACAGAGAGACATACAAGTAGCATGTAGATGTCCTCTGCCCAGTCATGCTCCAATTGAAAGGGCTCCCAAGTGCCCCAGCAAGGTTTTTTCATTCGTACCTTCTGGAGAATGCTTACCTTCAAGCTTACCTTCTGGAGAATGTTTCAGAAGCCATGGGTCAAGCTGGTATCACACAGACTCAGGAAAGTCCACATCTCAGACAGAGGAATTCTTCCTCTCCAGTGAGAAGGGAAAGCCTGGGAAAGACAGTAAAGACAGGAGAAATGAAGGCAACTGCAGTTGCAGTCTCCCTAAAGCTCATTCATATTAAACCCAAGTGAAAGATAGAGCAAAGAACATCCAGGTTTGTTGGGTTTAGGCAACCAGCCTAACCCTTAAACAAATGTCAGCTGCCTGATCTGCCTGTTGACCACAAAATTCTTCTCCCTGCAGGCACAGAAATAAAGCAGAAGGATTAGTGAATATCCTCATTTACAAGAGTTTCTAACCCTGTAGCTTGGGCAAAATTTGAGGAGAAGAGATATTGATTACTCACAGCAGGAAAGTTAGGGTCTCCTAGCACCAGTCTAGGTAGTGAGAAAGAATAATTATCGTGGCACCATTATTTTTTAAAGCAGCATCCTGAGAGAGGAGACCTGATCAGCATTTTAGAGAAAGGGAGTATATTTACAGGAAAATATAAGACTCTCATCCCTATATTTGATGGAGTATTTAGCCCATATGCTGAAAGGTAAGTAGTTCCTATACGGCCACTCAGAAGATGAACAGTCCATAAGAAGGATACAGATTCCAGCCAAAAGGTCAACTTTTAGATCTATTTATTATGCATTTTACCCATATGTATGTATACATCAGTAGAAACAGAACTACTATTTTTGATTACAATACTCAGAAAAGGGACAATATCAGCTGTCACTATTTCGGGACCTATTATTCAAACGAAGTAAATCATCAGTTACAGTTATGTTTTACCTTGTCTTCATCTGGACCCTGGTATGTAACAGACATGAAAGTGTCATGGTTTAACCCCAGTCAGCAACTAAGCACTACACAACTGCTCACTCACACCTTGCCTCCAGTGGGAAGGGAGGGAGAATTGGGGGGTGGGGAAGAGGAAGTAAAATTCATGGGTTGCGATAAAGGCAGTTTAATAGATAAAGTGAAAGCCATTCGTCCAAGCAAAGCAATATGAGGAATTAATTCATCATTTCCCATCACCAAGCAGGTGTTTGGCCACCTCCAGGAAAGCAGGGCTTTGTCACATGGAACATTGCCTTGGGAAGACAAACACCATCACTCCAAAGGTCCCCCCTTCCTTCTTTTTCTCCAGCTCTATATGCTCAGTATGACACCATATGGTATGGAATATGCTTGTGGTCAGTTGCGGTCAGCTGTCTGGGTGTGTCACCACCCAAATTCTTGTGCATCCCCATCCTCCTAGTTAGTGGGGTGGGATGAGGAACAAAAAAGGCCTTGATTCTGTGTAAGCACTGCTCAGCAATAATGAAAACACTCCTGTGCTATCAACACTGTTTTCAGCATAAGCACAAAACATTGCCCCATTCTAGCTACTGTGAAGAAAACTACCTCTATCCCAGCTGTAACTAACACAGAGTGTGAACTTCCTGAAGATAAAGAAAGATTTTAAAATATTTTATTTCCTGTCTCATAGTTCAATTTTTACATTACCTTTGGAAGTGGAGATGTTTGCTCACCCTTTCAAATGATGTAACTTGCTGCATTCAGGTCAGGATCTAGAATGGATGAAAGCATTTTCTGAAATCCATTGAGCATCTACACTTTAGAGAAGGATGAATCTTAGGATATAAGCCACTTCACATTTTCTACTGAGTTTTCCACTACTTAGTTCAACTTTTTGAGTCAACCAAACTACTTAAGGAGTTGAGATACACTATGCAGAATTCTGTACATGGGTTCAAAGTCAAAATAGTCAAAACTTATTTGCTACAGTACTTGCCTCCTAGGCATCAGACTCCGTTTGATCTAGGCTTACCTCACTTTTCTCATTTTATGGTAAGTTTTTGCTAGTAAAACACTCAACAAGTCAGTCAGGTGTTAGTGCAGAAATAAACATTTTGGTTATATCTATATGCCTTTTTAAAGACATTGGTAAAAGTAGAAATTATGGACCAAAATGCTAGCTGTCCCTTTTGTCTTTATTGCCTAAAAATCCAGTTACAGCAGATGTCATTTTCCTCAGACATCCTTTCAGAGGCAGACGAATTCTGTACTTTCAAAAAACTGCATATCAGGGATCTTGACTCAGTCCATCAAGCACTCCTCTTATATTTACTCTTTATTTGACCTTGAAAATAAAGATTCATGATTCCAAAGGGATAACTATGCATTCTACTCTTCACTGACTGCATGCATCTTATGATCTCCCGAAAGCCAGAAAAACAAATTCTTCTTCACTAAACAAATCATCTTTCCATCTATCTCTTCTTCCCTTTAGGTAGTTCACATGGATGGAAGAATTTAAGATGATTGATAGTCCCTTTATTGAAATATTCATTTTAAACAAGACAATCCCTCTCTTGAAAGCCTATTGGTTCCATAATCTCAATTTAAAGACAAAAATGGGTTTGGGGAAAGGAAAATAGTAGTGTTACTTGGGAAATAAAATAGCATCACCAATGCAAAACTACACAAAATTTTCCTCATTATTATATAAATAAATACAATATTAGGAAAATTCAGAAATATTTTACAGACTAAAAAATAAGATATACCCAAGTAATTTTTTTAAATTATTCCAAAATACAGCTAAAACAACAATGCAGATTTTCATTACATAAACAAAAATCATCTTATGGTTTCTTTGTTATCTTCTAAGATCTCTCTAAGTTGGAAAACACATAGGAAGTGGCAACTCTGCACATTACATCTGTCTACTGGTAGTAGAAATTTTTCCAAGCCTCATATGAAAATTTTGATGATAAAGTTATGTGATGCAAAGTGAATCTTAAGCTCCTTTAGGTATTTTAATGAAATTAGAAGCAAGGTTATTATTGAACTTATGTTATAGAAGAAAAATAAGCTGCTACTTTGCTGCCTGAAATTATTTAATCAACCAGTTTCAGGGCTGATTTCACATTTCCCACACAATGTATGAGAAACTCAAAAGTATTCAGAAAGTGTATTAGTATATTGGAAAAGTGCTTTAAATTGGCTAAGAGCCTAGAAATCTACATCCTGTAGAGGTCAAGTCTTCCAGTTCATGATGCAAAATGCCTGGGAATAGTTTAAAGTTTGATACAATGCAGAACTTTTAAATTATGAAAACTTTTAAATTATGAAATATAAATTATAATTATTTTTATACAAAAAGAACAGCATTATAATTTTATGTTTTACTAATATTGCAGAAGCTATTCAAAGTCAAGACTGTTAAGGAAGATAACATTCATTAATGGAATAGATGACTATGATTCTAAGACTGAAAAAAATATTCTCAAATTGCTTTATCATTTCATCTGTATTTAATATCCACAATTTGATGAAAAAAGACTGGGTCAAATGTAAAATTAAAGAAGGCTAATACAGTGTGTACTCGAAAGGAAGACTAGAATAACTGCATGTCTCTGATACTCTCTTTTTAATTATTATATTGAATCAATTCACCTTAAAAAATATGTACTACACTCTAATGACAGAAAAAAGAGCAGATGAATCATTCTTACAACAAAAATATGATCTGAAAATACCAAGCCAGCCTCACAAACTTAATGTCCCAATGAGCGGTTTCTCCTTGTTTACATAATGGACTTTAAGTGCAAATGCACAAAGATATAACATTGTTTTTAGAATCATCTGCCAGAAGGAATGGGAAGTTATTTACTTACTCAATGCTCCCAGGTAATGTCTCTTGTCTACAAGAATCTTTGATTTCAGACTAAGGTGTTGTATATGGAAAAATGTATTAACATGAGGTGAGGTTGGAAAACATCATCATGTAACCCCTTTTTACTATTGCATCTGGTCCTTTGTATGACATGAGTTAAACAGAATTTTTTGTGCCAGAAAACTATATATATTATTTAAGAAGAAAACAGTATATTTTTCAAAACAGGGTGCATTTGTCTGAAGCAATTAACAAAATTTGAATGACAAAACTGTATTTCTCTTCATGATCTCTCTGAATTGAGAGCATCGTTGTGTTTTTTTGACATTTCTTCCAAGGCCATGTACTGACATTTCTCAGCTTGCTTTTTTTTTTGTTTTTTTTTTTTTTTTTTTTTTTTTTTTTTTTAGCTTGCTTTTTTTTTTGTTTTTTTTTTTTTTTTTTTTTTTTTTTTTTTTTGTTTTTAAGGATGGCCATTACGGAGGACATATCTAATTGCTAAATTTATAGAACATTTGGACAATATTTAACCTTGAAACTGCAATTTGATCCTGAATTTAAAGATAATGATTGAGTAGACTGATCTATCTAACTCACTTGTACAAAGAAGAAACTATTCACTGTATAAAGCTCTTACTGAGAGAAAATTAATTTTCCTGCTATCTTGATGAGAAGTATAAATAATGTTGTATAATTTTTATGATAAGTATATATAAAGATCTGAAATTAAAATATTTTATTTGGTTATTTAGTACCAGAGCAAGGAACTGCATGATGAAGCTGTAAATCTGTCATTCCTCATCATCATTAGATTTTAAATCGTAGTCAAAAGAGAGACAGGATGGCTGCTGATGGCACAAATTATTTAATGGGCAATGGTCGAGGTGTTATATGTATGAAATCGCACTATCAGGCTCCCTGACAGCATCATGCTCATTGGCTAAGTTTCAGGCAGTGTCATGGGATAGGACTCATCCACATTAACATGATCATCAGCGTCACATAAGACGTGACTAATGAGGGGTATGTTTCACTGTGAAAGATTAGATAAGATTGTCCATAATTAGGTGAGATAACATTTTCCATGACTCTTGCTCCCTAAAATGTTGTATTTATGATAAAATATTCTAAATATTCTCACTGGTTTAATTGCAAATACTTGAATGTCACCTAATTGGTAATTTTGTTTATGGTGAATGACCTCTTTTTCCTTTCTGGATTCTTTTTTTTAATCTACTTTGACTTTTACCATTTTCTTCCAGAAGAAAACCACTGATGTGGGCATGAAATAAGCTAATCAAAGAGAAGAAAGTCTTACCGTGTTTAAGTAGCCTGACTGATATGGAAGTAAATTGAAATTGCAATAGTACTCTTTCTGAGTAAATCCGCCAGTAGGCACTTTCAGAAACAATTAAGAAAGGGGTCTTAAAATATTCAGTGCAGAATAACACACTTTAACATTGTTCTTCTCACTTCTTTCCTTGTGGTATTTTATCACACTGTCGTGCTGTCTAAAAGTTCATGAAAATTTATAACCACATCCTAATCCTAGTACTTGCCAGAAGTGACAAAGAGCAGACAAATTCTAAGAGGTTATACACAAGGCATGGTATGATTTTTCCAAGGTCATATTCCAGTGAAGAGTGGAATCTGCAATAAAAAAATACATCTCTCAAACCCAAATCAATTTTCTTATACAATGTGTTCTATAACACCTCCTAGAAACAGAAATTATTGTCTTTAAACAAAAACAATGCTGTTCAGGAGTTTAGTACTTGGTTCTCAAGATGGACAGTAACTAAGAGTCAAAGAAAGAATCGTGCATGATGAGAGAAGCAAAATGGTTAAAAAGAAGGGCCCTGAACAAATGAAGAATAAAGGAAAATAAGATAAAAATTATCTCACACCAGTGACAGAGAAAGGTTTAGTCTACACATCTTTTTTTTTTTTTCATTCTGCTAGAAGGATAGACTATCACATTAACTAACATTCAAATAATTGCCAGAGTACTAGATCTGCAAGTAAAAAAAAGTTTCATTTTTATCTTTGATTAAATTCTCTCAAGCCCAAAATAAACATTTTTCTAAATTAATATGGGCTTTCTTGTGCCAGTTCTAATTTAACAGGATGGCTTTCAAAGCTGTGGAAAATGGTAATGAAGGGGGGAAAAAGTCTCCAGTAAAACCCTTGAGACTTCTGAGAGATAATTTTAGTCTTACAAAGTGATAAGAATAATGAGAAAGAAGACAAAAAAAAGCCATCTAAAATTATGTCTTAGGGGATTGTAAACCAGAATGTATTCTATTTTAATATTTTCTTAAGGTTTATATCTAGAATGTTCATGTTTAGTGCACAACTGAAATTTAAAACTGCACAATAAAAATTATAGAACCTCTGTCCGTTGATTATCAAAAGAAAAGAGTTTGGATTTTCGTGTTATCTGTCTTTTCAGCACGGATACTTTACTTTAGAAAAGGATCATGCTGATTATCATTAACTAAGTATATTCTGAATTAAAATTTTTGGATTTAGTTTCCTATCTGAGAATTACTTTGAACCAATCTGAGTTTATTTGAAAATAGCGGAAACTGAATAAAGACTAAGTTTATAATACAAATCAGATAGAAGGTAACGATGCTTTATTTAGAAATCTATTTTAATATTACTGTATCAAAGTCCTCAGACAAGGCTGACATGAAAATTTATTTGAAGTGAACAGAATTTCCAGTTAATGTCTGGAAAACAGCTAGTGAACATTTATGCTCAAGTCCCACATATTAACTGAGAGCTGAAGTGAAAAGCAAATAAGTTTAAGCTGATACTTGACAAAAATTACCATCTTTTAGCTTAGATGAGAGATACTTGAAATGAAAGCTAAACATACATCCATGCAACCAATTTACAAGATGAACACATTTGATATCTTTAGGTATAAGAGAAACCTCCTTCCTTCTTTACGAGTTTAAAATAATAACAAACTATTTTTTTTTCCTCATGAAAACAAGATTAAAGTCTTAAATTAAATTTAGATATTACTTAAGGGAAAGACATATGTATAAATGTTTTGCAGTTGGGTTAGTGGAACCGTACAATAAATCTGCACAATTTTACTGAAATCCTACTTCTATATTGATATAAGAAATCTACTTTTTAATGCAAATTGGAATTTATACAGTGTTAAATCATGGATGAAAAATTTGCAGAATTTAAAATTTATACTGATTAAAAAAGTCAGTTCTGATTTTCAGCCCTGGTGCTTTCACCACAGAGTATGAAAGGCATAAAAATTGCTCACACAATAAAAAGAGAAATCCACTGAAATAAAGCTTGTGTTGAGAGCAGGAACCTTTAAAAACACTCTTATTTTTCTAACATTCCTCTCAACTTTAAACCAACAGCCTCAATTCTGCCCTCATTTTATCTGGTGGAGTAATTATATTAAGGACACTGTAATTTTTATCATTTCACAAACAAAATAGTCCTATTAGCCAATCTTTTCAATGTGATATTTATAAAATACAGCAATATCTGTGGGAAACAAATGCCAAGGAACCATATATTCAAGTCTTAATCATACACCTAACGAAGCTAGTTTTATTGATACTATATGGACAGGAAATTTGTTTACAATCAGGCATTATGTTCAGTTTTCTTTCATAGAGTTATGTACATAAGAGAGTCTACTCCATCAGTGTTCTAGTTTGGACTGCATTTTTGAATCTTATTTTGCAAATGTCCCTGACTTGATGTCCTCTGATTTATTATGAGAACTGTATTCCTTAAGGATAAAATAAAACTGGAAGATGCACTTCAGGAGTCCACTTAATTCAGTGTACATGTAAAAGGGCATTTCAGCTAAAACTAATCCAAATTTAAAAACCCTGAAATGTGTAGGTTACAAATTCGAGGAACAACATTCTACTTATCTGGAAGAGAGCCATGATTTCAGTTCAAATTTGAACTTTTTTCCATGAAAAAAATTATCTTTTCATGGAAACTCCAGTAAATCAAACATTATTTAGAGTCTTTGCAAGGAAGGAATAATAAAGGGGGGAAATGAAGAGGCTTTGAACTTTAATCCAAAACAAGCAACAACTGGGCTCCTATCCCTGTTGTTCTGCATATTTAATTACTCACATAAAGCTGGAAATGTTTCAAAGGTGGGAATTTTGCTCAGTGATCATGAGACTCCATTTGAAAGTATGTATTAAAACCTCCTTGCAAATAAGTAGAAACTGAGATAGTTTTTTACTCCAGTGTGTTTGTGTGCAAAGATCCAAAATTTAATGCTAAAACTTATTTTTATGGCTACAGTTTTTTAAAAATTCTACCCAGAATGATGCTGTTCTTTGCAGACAGTGTAAGTTACATACTTATTTGTCATGTGCGAGTTGGGAGGGAGGAGATTGAAACTGCATTTGGGTTACTGTTGGGCACTTAGGAACATGGTTTCCTGGTGGGCTTGGTGTGCTGGGCTAACAGTTGAACGTGATCTTAAAGATCTCTTCCAAACTGAATTATTTTATGATCACACAGTCCTGCCAGTCCACATATGGAAAAGTAGGCTGCAGCACCAGCTCATTGGAAATCAAATACTACTCTAAAGATGTGTCTGCCTGAGCATTTTATTTCAGACCAGGAATGCACTCTTAAACTGAATTCTGAATTTTCCTAGTCCAGCTCTGCGGTTCACATCACAAAACCCAAGGCATATGAACAGATTTCCTTTCAGAGGAAACTAAACTAGAAGATACTCTACAGGAATGAACTTACTGTGCTTCAGCTGATGGTAAATCCAACAGACCAGGCTAGGTTACACTAGATCTACTCTGTAGTAAAATCCCCAACAGGCACTGAGGATTTTTGATCCTTAACTCTTCTGCTTAACTTCTTCTCCCTACACCTTTGCTCCTATTACTCCACAATATTTATTATAAGGATGTAGCCAGGGTTACAAATATTCTCTTCTTTCATTCCTACAAACAATGTCTCATCTCTGCCATCTAATATCAGAATTTAGCTTTTAGTTTCTAATTAACATTAGATACAAAAATTCAAGTTTGCATATTAAAAACAGTAGAAAACAAAAAGAAATGTACACTGACACAGCATAAAGACAAAAAAAAGTTCTACTGTTGGCATTAATCTTAAGGGATTACCAGCTTTTCCCACTGCCAGAAATCTCCTGTCTTTCAATTACTTTTCCTTCTGAAAGCTTAATCAACACATTTTTTGCTACTAACTTCTAGCTAAACTTAAACAAACAAAAAAATTAAACCCATTAAAAGATAGTGCTTTCAGGATGGTAAAGAGTGTAAAGGTAATGACGAAGTGCCATCTGAGTAAAGAGGTAACACAGCCATAAAAGATGGTGACACTGCAAGTATAACATTTCAGTTTCCTTTTTGTAAATAAATATAAATAATAGCTCCAATTTCAGTTTTATTAAGTACCTTCTGGCTGCTTGAAAGCCTTTATTTAACATTTGCCAAAAGTGACTTTTTGCCCTCAAGTTTTGTGCATACAGGATGCTCTCTGGAGCTGCATGAGAATACTTTCCCCCCAAAGACTAGTTTGTTACAGTGATGCAAATGCAAAGCCATTTCCATCCAGATTGACTTTTAACACTGATAACACTTGCTTATTTTACACTCTAGGTCAGCAGTTTTATTTTATAATCATATTCTTAATGATGATCTTAATAATTACCTCCTGAACAATTTGCATCAATACAGTCCTGATTCACATTCCAGACAAGTAAGGTCAAGCGCTAACCCTCAAATAACGAAAAGAAACAGCTGAGGACGAAAGTCCATTTGAAAGCACAAACCTTAGGCTAACATAGTCGTTTCTCCTCAAAGGAAGTTTTATGGGTTTGAAAATTGCTGTGTTAACAGTGTCTAGTTGCCTGTAAATCCAAGCCTCAGAGAGAAGGCATGTCAAAGGAAAAGAATTTCCAGCATGGGGACAATAAGTAGATGTCAGCATATGCTTTTTTTTTTCCCCTCAGATCTATTTCTGAAAGAAGATAAATCCTTTGAAGTTTAGGCTGATTTGAAAATTTAAGCTGTAAAAGTTCCAACTGTTACTTAATTTTGCAGACCTCACTGTTGCATAACTTCAAACACTTTGATCTTTTTTAGCTGCTTTACACTGAGACTTTGAGCTTCTAGTTCCTTTTATATTACTAAAATTTCATATAAAAGTGCATGGTTATAAATGATTTTTCTAATTGCATACATGCAAAAGTAGGGAAGGTATACATTTCCACAATGTAACATTTTGCTCATTTTTTTTTAATGCATGCATGTTTGTGCTCTGAATTCCACGCTTTTAAAGGGTTCTTTACACTACCTAGGAAAACCAAATTCAGGTCTATTCTTCAGACAAACTGGTGTCCTGGCCACCATGGTCGTTATATATCCCACAGCATATTTTCAGTTGGATGCGCTGTACTTCATGTACGCGAATAGAATGTTCCTAATTGCGTTGTGGTCCTTATTATTAACTCTCTGCATAATTTTCTAATAGTGAAGGGAATATTTTGCCACTAAAGTGGTTGTGTATTACTGCTATGTTGTTGTGCACAATTAAGCAGCTGTTGCATAAGGAATGTTGCAAAGGTGACTGCATTTTATTGTGCTCAGTGAATATATTTTATTGTATGCATCTACGATAAGGACAGCCATGAGACAAATTGTGTTCATCATGTATTCTCCTAACCTTCACTCTGCCCACTAACCCACCTCCTTAGATCTACATCTGGTTTATGTGAACTTTCTAACACCCTCAAAAAAGTTTTTTGGAGTGGTATTACTGGGCAAAAAACCCTTCCTCTTCACAGTTTTATGTGAGGACACTAAATAGACAGAATTTAGATGATTTTCAACCTCCTTTCTGAAACTGTACTAAACTGAAGTGCACATACTCAAAACAAAAAAACAAACCTCCATACAACCAAACACAGAAAGATGACCTAAATCAAACTATATGTAGCTTTTCCAGGCAGAAATATTTCTTCCCTTACTGACTTTTGTCTGGGAGAAGCATTTCATACGACATGAAAAATCTAAACAAGTACAAATACACTTGAAGCTTCTGTGAGGATAAAAAACACACACAGATTTTTGTAGAAGGAGGAATCACTCCTTCGTCCAATAGTATATCAGTTGTCCTCTTAGTGATAGATTAGTATCAACCATTAGTTAAGATAATCACCCAAGACAATGCAAAAGAAAGAATTAAAAATTAAGGATGCTCAGGAAAGCATCTCCTCTACCCACTCTACAGGACATGGCCTAGAGTGCAGAGTGAAAATAAATTCATGATAAATGAATTTGTTCTAGGGCTGTTCCTATCATATATGCAATAGAAAAGTATATTCACTAAGTGTAATAAATGTCCTCAACTCAGCTTCACAGACAGAGGTTTCTGTTTGGAAAAAAAAATAACAAATCCTTTACATGTAAAATATATATACATAGTAATTTAAATAGCTAAATTTGTTTTGCAGATCAATAAAATAACTTTAAAGATATCGCTAAACTATTCTTTCACAGAAGATGCAATTATATTTAAATTTCCTTTTTCCTGGATGAGGACTCTCACCTCCTCCTGGGGTTAGAAGACAAAACCATGTAACAACACACATTCCAACAATTTTGCAAGTATAACTTTTGTTTAGGAAAAAGTTTAGGAAACTTCCCTTTCTGACCATCCAGGAGCTACTCTGACAATCACACCTGCACTGCCTGAGCTGGGTCCAAGACCCTTTCTCAGTGGGCAGCCCCAGTGAGCTGACTGGGGCCCTGCTTGACTCCCCACACCCCCCACACTCACAGTCAGACCGGCTTTCTTCACTGGCTCCACCCCAGTAGAGTCTCAGATGTCTCAATCCTTAAAATAATTTAGTCATGGTGTAATAACACAATATCAACTCAAGCTGGTGCCGAGGAGGAGGGATCCTGGATAAAGACGTCCCTGGTCTTTTGTCCACTCACAGCCTAAGTTCAGGAAAGTGTGGGGTCCTCCACTCCTGCTAAGTCTCTCAGTATTGGGTTCCCTGGCTGCTCCACAGGTCCCGGTGACCTTTGTTATGCAAAGGGCAGCAGTTCACAGCCTCTTGGTTGGGCTTCCAGACACACAGAGCTAAATCTGCAGCTGGCACTGCAGCTGCACACTCAGCTATCTACATTAAAATATATTCCTCAACAATCTTAGGGTAAAGTTTTATCCATCATTTTAACTCAAATATTGAGTTTCCATCTCCAATTTCCAGTAAATTATTCGCAAAAAAGCTTATAGAAACTCATAAATATTATTTAGGAACATTAAGTCTTGTTGGACGCAAGATTAAGAATCCTGATACATTAGTTTGGTTGCCGAAGCCACCAGAACAGACTCTCAAATTAAGTGTATTTTACCAGTCAACCTGTGTGGTGTTTTAAAAATTGGTATTTAAAAAATAAACGGACTAAGATTAAAAAAATCCAACTCCTCCCCTAAACAGTAATATTTTTCCATCTATTAAATATTTTCCAAGTCATTAATTTCCTTTCTTTGCAAATTGTGTCATAGCTGGAACACATGACAGCATAAGTTTGACTGGTGGTTGACTGGAGTAAACCAATAATCCCTTGTGCTGTATGTCACTGAAGGAGGATGAAAACTCTTCATGAGAGTTCCAGTACATTGAGAATGAAGAAGTCTTACTGAATTATATATGTAAATGAGTAACATAATCAGCACAGCACTTGATTTAATTTCTTATTAAACATTTCTTACTAAAGACAGTCCCCAAACTCTCACTTTTGACGTGATGCATAATTTTGCACTGAAAATACTTACTACTCTGTTAAGGGGCTGTCACACCTCCCAACACTCCTAAAAATCTTCCACACAGTGTGTCTCTCACAACCCAGAGCGACTCTTCTGAGTGATAAATTGCCCCTTTATGATATCACATTAATCACACCAAAATAATCCATGCAAATTCTCATATACTGGTAAATACTGCTCAGCTAAAGAATCCTAAGACAAAAGAGCAATTAAGCAGAGGTGTCTCTCTTATCCTAACAATTGCTAATAATACATGAGACAAACATACTATTGAGAAAGGTAAAGGGCCTGTTATGCAGAACTTATCTGTATTTTAGTATTAGAGCTATTCAGAGGCTGATACAAAGCAAGTATAACTGCAGGGGGTAAATCAACCACAGGAAGAGACAATTTACGGATTAGGACCTTCTTTCATACAGTTATATAAATGTGTGCTTATTGCAAATATAAGAAAACCTAAAAAAGTCAGTGGAAACATTTAGCGCATAAAAATTTAAATAGCTTGAACGCTGCTACAGATAAAAGGTTTTTCTCCCTAAAGGTATGAGCTCTTTCATCTTTATAAAAACAGCATTAAAAAAAAAAAAAATCGAAAAAAGCAGAATGCCCTTTCATTATTTTTGGCCACATTAATTGCATGTCTAGTTTTGCTCATATGAGCAATCTCTTTGAGTTTAAAAGTGCTGTACTAAAAATATGTGTATAAATCTAGTTTTTAAACCATTACCTTTTATAAGTGTTTTGGATACAGAATCACTAAATCCAAAGGATCTACATTCCAACTGAAATCAAAAGAGGCTGTGTATTATGAACAGGATGAAGAATTTTTAGTGAACGAATAAATGAATGATGAAAATGAAAATTCAAAACCCTGAAGATGCCAGAATCAGTAAATACTTTTATTGTTCATTGTTTCATTTTGCCTTACAATATATAACACAATATACTGATGTATTTTAACCTTCTGTCCAATGTGCCAGTGTGTTCTTTCTGGACCATCCTTATTGTCCTTCTGTCACCTAATGTTATCTACATCTTTTCTTGGTTTGCTATAAGAGTATATTCTTATACAGTGCTTTTCTTGCTCTGTAGAAAACACAGGCTTTCTTAAATTATCCATAAAACCAGAAAAATAGATTAAATATCAGACTACTAAAATAGCAACAAAATTTATGGATGGAAAATTTTAATTTAATATTTTATTAGATAATACATTCCAGTCCTTGGAATTCTCAATACTATTATTGTAGCCTCTCATTCATTTCTATTCAATTTCAATTTCTATTCAGTTTCTTTCCCAAATATTATGAACAGCAGGACCATTATATCTTTATAAGCACTTGCTTTACTCTTGTGAGAAGTGAAACTAGATTTACTTTTTAAAATTAGTCATGTATATAACAATCATATGGCACATACATGCTTTTCTTCTGTATAGAAAGGTACATTTTTGTGTGTGTTTGAATCTTACACATTAAAATGAGTCCCTTAAATAATGCTTGATAACTTTATGCCTCAGCCTTTTTAAGTGAAAAGGAGCTGTTATTCTTAATGATTTTTGCCTTTTTTCCAAGTGTAAAGATAAAAAAAAAAACTCTGACCTTCTTTTGTATTTTTTTTCCCCCACAACTGAGGAATTTGGTTGCACTCACATATGTTACCAAAAAGCGAAAGTGGAATGAGTTTATTCTGGAGATATTGCTGAATACAATGGAATAACAAGCATTAAATTAATAAAAAGTTTTCATATATGTATGCACAGCTATAAAAAATAAGTATTTGGACATTTTGACTAAAATTATTGTTCCATAAAATAAGTTTATTGTGCACAGATATCTAGTATGTTTGAATGCATTTTAAAAATAAATAAACATTTTTTCCCCCTTCTCTCTTTGAAGGTAAACAAAGTCATAATATTGTGCTTCATTTACATAAAAAAAAGGATATATAAAGAAAAAGACATAAAAGCTCTAAAATGAACTAAACCAGTTTTTCCACTAATAAAATAAATGTAATTTATGAAAATTGGTTATGAACCTATGTCTGATGCTGGTGTGGCCAACAAATCAGAAATTCAATGGAAGATTGTATTACTACACTGTTTACTTTAAAGAGGGCATGGGAGAAAATGTTTCCCAAATACTGTCACCATGCATTTATATCTCAGCATCTGAGGTTTTTATTTTATTTCATATTTTATTTGGCTTAAAGGAGGTAAAAAAGGATTAAAGCTGTGAAGGAAAAAAACCCAACCTGTTCTTCCTGTCACCAAAAAGCTATTTTCCTGTAAAGAATGGATGACCACAGGGAAGAAAACACAATTTAGATTTAGTGTCAAAATCATGATGGCGGACACAATTTAAACAGGAAAAGGACAAAAGATTTCTGAAAGGGAGGTATTTGTTCAGCAAGATCCTCAAAACCAGCATTATCTGGTAGTTTTACGATGTTATTGTGTCACAACTAATGTCAATTAGAGAAAATAGCAGCAAATTATTGCCTCTTGAGGAGCAATTTCAAGCCAGGGTATTAGGAAATGAACTGATACCAGCAGCAAGTGAAAACAACCTCCCATGTCTGATTAGTCCCTGGAACTTAACAGGTTATCCTAGAATCATGGAATTACAGAATGGTTTTGGTTGGAAATGGACCTTAATGACCACCTAGTTCCAACACTCCTGCCATGGACAGGAACATCCTCTACTAGGCCTGATTGCTCAAAGCCTGGCCTAGAACACTTCCAGATATGAGGAATCCACAGCTTCTCTGAGCAACCTGTTCCAGTGCCTCACAACCCTCAGAGTAAACAATTTTTTCCTGCTATCTCATATAAACCTCTTTCAGCTTAAAGCCATTTTCCCTTGTCCTATCGTTACATGCCCTTGTGAAAAGTCCTCCTATAGGTTTCCTGTAAGTTCCCTTCAGGTACTGAAAGCCTGCTGTAATTTCAGAAATGTTGATGCACAGAAGGCATGACTTTTCAAGACAGTAAGATTTCTTGATTAACTAGAATGTTCCTAATTATGTTCAGAAATAGAAATATGTTTAGAAATAGAAATCTGAGAGCTTTTTCTAAATCTATTGTGTAGAGTACAGCTGTTCACAAGAAGAGAAAATTCTTGGTTGATTTTTTTGAGTCTGTTCTCTACAGGCAGGTCCTTACTCCTGAGGGTAGAAGAAAAAAAGTCTCCCATGTGTCATATTTAGGAAAAAAATTGAGCAATTACAAAGAGGCTCCCTTTTCCAGATTTAAAATGTAGCAAGTTCAGTATCATTTATGTGTTTGCAGATAATTTAGAGTAAAATTAAGCTTCTGTAGCTCATCAGGGACTTATGTTAAGGCTGTTTCATGGAAATTATTATTATGAAGCACTCAACAACATTTTACTTGTGCCTGATACTCTTTTGATTTTTGCCATTCTCCTCAACTAAACAGCAGTAAATAAGCCTTGAAGAGCATGTCATATTCACGACAGTACAGGGTTTAAGAAGTTGCACCAGCTATCTATTTTCTCATTTCCATAGTTTGATCTGAAAACCACTAAAGCATGCTAAGGATAAAGAAAACCTGAAATGTTAGGTACTCATTTCAGCATCTTAAGGACCAACAGCAGCACTTAGACACTAATCTCTCTTTCATCTTAACAGCCATCTAGACACCTTTGCTGCACTATCCGCTGGTCTAGTAAAAAGCAGTATTTTTTGCACAAACCCCAGGCCACCTGTATCATGAAAGTCAATAGCCATTGACTACCTAACACTGAAAAATGATGGGGAAAAAAACTGAACAAACCGAAATAAAAAAAAAAAAAAAAAAAAAAAAAAAAAAAAAAAAAAAAAAAAAAAAAAACCCTTTAAAAAATTTAAAAAGTTTAAAGAAAAACTAATGGTATAATGAAACAAATGAAAAAATAATGAGNGGATTGTTTTCATTCAGAAAGTTAAAAACTCTTAATTATTTCTTAATTTCCTAAATTATACTATTGTTAAAATTCATATTTGAGGTACAACCAGTTAAAACAAAAGTATCTGAATGCCATTTGTGTATTGGTTATACTGCCCAATTAACCAAATATCTTTGTTAGGACAGTCTAATCCTGGCATGGTGATCAAGCATAGAGTAATAAGCAATAGGTCTTTGTGCAGGAAAAATAGTCTAAATATCTAGCTTTGTAGCTCAGTGCCCTGACAAAATTGCAAACTGTTTTGAGGGCTTTGAATGGCTGATTCTCTTTATCTAAGTGTAAAGTCATATATACACGAGTCAGCTGAAGAAGAAGTTTAGAGTTTTGATGACTTTCACAGAAATGTAAGGATCACTTTTTTTGAGCCTAAATTCATAACACCACTGTCCATAAGGGAAGTTCTGCATTTTATTTCAGAAAATATCATACCTCATCCTATGTCTTGGGGTGCATATTCTCAAAGGTAAGGGCTCCTGGAAAACGTGAAGACTTCACACTATCTGTAAATCCTGATTGGAGAACTTTCTGATCACCACTGTGTGAGAAAAAGAGGCGGTTATATTAGTTTGCTCTCTGTATTCACCATACTTAAACTTTAGCTTAAAAATTTATCTGCTTTCTTCTTCAGTTTGGCCCTCCCTGTTCAGATCCTGTCTGAGTGTTTCACTAGACCATTCAACTGTTCTTAACAAATACATTAATAACATGAATACTCTTCAAGGATATCAAAGCCATTTTTTACTGGCTCTTGCCTCTTTCAGAAATATTCTTTCTTTGCAGACTGATGGTATTACACATTAGTCTTATTCACAGGCAAAAAGTGAAATTCTGGGCTGTTCACTTTCCTGACATATACTAAAGAAGTGGCTTTTACTGCACATTCTCTTGGGTAACGTAATAAAAGTCCACTTTTAGGCTAACCTATTTGAATTGGCCCTCAGAGCCTCTAGATATATTCCTGCCATTTGTATCTATAGCCTTTCAATCCTTACCTTCTAAATAAAATATAAAATATAACTCGTTTAATTTAGCTGAAGGTAACTTTAATGTTTCAAAATTATTGACTTGAGAATGTAAATTTTAACCCTCTCATCGAGAATAAGTGCAAGCTTTTTAGCAAAATTCTGCCTACTGGTTTAGCACATGATAAATGGAGCAGAGTGTTCCAATCACTTTTTATTTTATGTGGATAATAATTCTCTGTGATCAATTTCCCCTCATTTACCTGTCTTCCTAATGTGTGTATCCTGACTACTCCTTTTCTTGCATCTTTTGCTTAGATTCTTCATCTTCTCTATGGCACTTGGTTTCAGCACTATCAAAATTTATAGACTATATAAAATTATTTCAGACTACACCCTTTCCTCAGTTTGGCACAATGATGTGCATGAATATACATACAAATGATTTATACTGAAAGGTTTCCTAAAATATCAGATTGTGTTCCCTACTCAGAAACATTGTCTTCCATTAATTTTTAAGAGAGCTTTCTGTTGAAGGTGTGACTATAATGCTTTATTATAGTCACATTTACAATATTAAAAAGAAAGTAATTCATTATGATAACATAGCTAAGGAGACAAGGAAGAAAGAGAAGTCAGCAGGTATAGATTTCCTAAACTGAAGTACTATAACATTAGTTATTAATGATGGAGAAACCTAAATATGTATCTAAATAGGTATCTAAAATGACCATTAATAAAATTTCATAATTCCATTAAAAATGTAGGTCTTTCTAAAAGCTCACTAATCCAGTATCTGATGTATTTTATATTACAAATATTTCTACACACTTGAGAGTTGGAGAATATTTTGCTTGCCATTATTTATACCATTATAAATTCAGGAAATCACAGGAATTTATCTTTTCTGTCACTCAAGGGCAACAAATCATCTGGAATAGGACACTTATATGAATAAGAAAATCAGGTATATAACTGAGAAACTTGTTTTATTCCACTTTGTTCTGACGCTGACCTTCAAAATAAGGGCAGCCCATCCCACAAGAGAATCATCAGCTAATTTTATGAGGCTACACTCTATTCCACCCTATTCCATTGTTAAGCCATTAACCAAAAATACTCAATAAAACTAGAAGACATGTTCAGAATATATTATCTCCTCATTTGGTACTACAACAATGCTATTTAAATTTTGTAATTACTTGTGGATTTGTCTTTTCCTGTCTACACTTAAGATGTGCATTAATCTGTTTATTGGAGGACCCTTTCTGGGGAATCTGAGCACACAGCTCTTCACAAAATTAGTTTTGCAAAGTTACTAAAGTCTTGTATATGCACTGACTAGAGATTCTTGCTCTGCAAAGCAAGAATTTCTACTTGCATTGACTAATAAAGCATCCACCCACTTAGGCCAGTTATAAAGAACTCATTTTTTTTAAACACAAGAGTATTCTAATTATTTACTTAAAAAATAAGACAAACAATGAGGTACAATGGTACCAAAAGATACAATAATATTCAGTAGAATATTCTCTGGAGACTGAGATGCTCTTTGGGAGTGTTATGTCCTTAAATCACTGCAAGGGAAAGACAATGCAAAACAACCAGTTAGACATGAACTGGACTTTGCTTCAAAAGTTATTTTATTTGAATTAATAGCAGAATCACTCATGATATGGGAATTACTTGAAATCAGAGTTGACATTTAATAAATTCTTTAGGTGATCAAGTGTTCACTAACATATTTAATAGCTACACTTCTTTATACCTTTTAGAAAAACCTTTAAACGCTATAGTTTTTCTGAGAGCTAATCCAATTAGACCAGCTTTTTGCCACCTTTTAAAATTCTCTTTCTCCATTTTCTTTTAAATATTTATCATTTCTTATAACACTTGTTCAGTTTTTAAGTTGTCTTTTTATCACCAAATATACTCAATAGTCAATCTGATGAGATGTTTAGAGAATAAACTCAAATTGTTGTCTTTATTTAATGCTGAACTACATTACCTTACTTCACAAGCAGGAGAGATGATGTATTTTATTTTTCATGGGTAAGACTAGCCCAAAATACAATTTGTCTTTGACATTGCTTGGTTTTTTCTTTATGTGTGTGTGTATTGGTTTGTTTTTTGCCTTTTTTGCCTCCCTCTATTGGACAGTGTGTCTGCCCAAAGACAAACTTTTACAGTTCAATTGCAGCTGGCTTCCAGTGACGCAAAAGTACAAGTAGACTCTGTTAATGCTTGGTTCTCAGTCTTGTTCTTATTGCTTGCTACTACAAAAGACTTTTTATGACAGATTAAGGGAACCTTTTTCCTCTTCACATACACTGAAGCTTTAAAGCTCCACTTTTGAAGTTGCAGCTTTTTCCTTGATCTTGGGCACTTTGACAGGTGCTTTCACACTTTTTATTAAGTCAACCTTCAAATTACCTTTCCTTTCAAAGTTTTGGAACTTTTATACAGAAAGAAGGCATCCCACTGTTGAAATTTTCCATGGAGGACAGAAAGTAGGAGCAAAATCATTAAAAATATTGTCACTGGGAATCTCAAAGGAAGGCATTATTCAATGACATCAAGCAAATGCTACATTTGTTTCAGAAGACGAATGATGATCAGACATCAAAAGATTTTCTGAAGATAAAACCCTCTAACTCTTCAAAAGACAGCTTTTTAAAATGCAAACTTCTACAGCATAACAAATGATCCAAAAATGAAAACTCTCTGATTTTAAAAACATTTTTTATCTGAAGTACTTCTGAATTAGATCCTTGTGCAATTCCAATGGACACAGTTTAGATGGAGTATATATTTTCCAGAGTACATTAAAAAAATGGTTTTAGGAGGTTTTAGTTCATTAAGCAGCTATGTGACTCTGTGGTACCATATCATTCAGTTTTCCAAATCAAGATTGTTAGCAGTACCAATATTAACAGCAGTCTGTGTAATAAGAGTTTTTTATCATACGGTCTTTATCATCAGTCTCTGTGAATTCCTGTAATAAAGATACCAGGTTATTTTTACAACCTTTATTTAATGTAAAAATATGACATTATGTTTTGCTCCTTAACTCTTCATTAACTTAATATCTTATAGCCATCTCATCTTTGTGTATCATCACTGACAGTGCAGTAGAGGTCAGTCCCCTTCACACTTTCAAAATGTTGGCAAAATGTGTGCACGTTTTGTAATCTCACTCTTCCATTTGAATCCATGAATACTTACAAAATGTGTGATGAGGAAAAAGCAAGAGAGAAAAAGGATGAACAACTGAAACAACATGTTCCTTCAGAAAGAAGGATAAAGGAGCTGAGAAAACCTTCAGACCATGGTCAAAGACTCCTTTAGATCTGGGTCTGAGCTTTCGGCATCTCTCAAAAACATTTAGAAGTCAAATCTGATTCTAACCAACACTCATCTGTTAAAGCCGAAAGGACCTAGAAGTTTTGCTAACAGTTCTCTGATGTTCCCCAGTCCTGAACATTTAAGGCCTATATTATCCTTCTCAGTATTGTTAATTCTTACAGTCAAAATTAATATGAACCGTGCTGTCCATACACACAACTCTAAATTGGGCACTCCAGATTCCTATTTGCTGCCAGCCTTCACTGGATTTATATTGCAATTCATTCCAGAGCAATGAGGGATTCAAGCAATAAAATAGAAAGCTGCAATAAAAGCAGCCATCTTGAACCAGTGTATCATTATGGCATAAATGAAGGTGCTTGAGTGATTTCTGTGTTCTTTTTTTTTTTTTTTTTTCCTCAAGCCAGGATAGTTTCAATGAAATTATATTCCAATTTTTAAATGAAAAATATTTTAGGGTAAGCACTCAATCTCTCAGTATTGGTGATACTTCTCGATTTTTTATTCAATTACACATTAGCTGACCCAAACTACTGGAAAATCTCATAGGAATGACAGTAGCCCTTTTATCCCGGCATTTTAACCCATGAGTTTGGTGGACTCTACATCCCAAGAAGTATCAAAATTTCTTCCTGATTTAATTGCTATAATGTACTATTGAAATATGATATTTGGAAATAGAGAAATATGATGAGGTGGAAATATTTTGCAAAGCATTAGAACTGTTTCAATCAGCTCTGTTTTCTGAAATCTGAAAGATAAATGCTTCAACAATTACTGTGATGTTAAAAACCGCACAGTAAAAAAAAAAAAAAAAGCATAATAATTTGGTCCATTCATGGTAAAGTACACCACAAATAAAGATGGGATTCACAGAAATTCCTGTCTTAATCGTCATAAACATTTTCTGCATCTAAATTAGCCTGCAAGCATATACATCTCGTACACATGTTTGTTCTGAACATTGCTAAAGAGGGTTTTAACCATAATACTAATTATAATACTTGTGGTCCTCAAAGATTCATTAAACTGTATGTATACACTCTATATGTTAGTTATATACATTAGCTGAAAAATCTTTGAAATTCATTATCTGATATATCAGTTCTCATAAAAAAACCCCCAAAAGGTGCCTTACCTCCTGATGCCAAAAAATCTCAGAATAAAAGGAACTGCTAAGAGAATTTTGGACCTTTTAGCAGCAAAGTATTTATTGATAATGGAGGCAAGCCAGTTCGCACTGGAAAAACTTGCCTAAAGGCATCAGTGAAAAGCAAAGTAATTTATACAGTCTACCTGCATGATTACATCATCTTAACATGCATATCCATACAATTTCAACATCTAACACACATATTAACGACAGCTGGAGTCTAGGCGGAGGCCAGGCAGGGCTTGGGGCAGAGCTTTCCAGATATTTCTCTTGGCACCAACACTAGGTGGTCGGTTCCGCTCTTCAGCCTCACTCTGGGAGTTGTCCGCTCTTCTACCTCGCTTTGACCTTCTCAGTTTCTTTTGTTAGTGACCTGGTTATTGAAGCCTGCAAAAACTACTGGCTAAAAGCCATTCTTCCCTATTCAGATGTATACCTTGTGTTAATTCATGACCACTAGATTGAGTCTTCTAAGATTAGGTCCAGTAGGCAGAACAGAACAAAATATTAACCAGTAATTCTATCATGTTCTTCTAGAAGAACAGGCAGAGCAAACATCAAGCTAATTTTTTTTCTTGGTTTAGCTGAGCAGTGTTTTACCAACTAAGTTAACTCTTTCATGGCCTTACTCTTGTTTCACTCCGAAAACCAAACAAACAGACAAGACAACAGTGTAATGTCACATTATAATTTTCTGATTTCCAGCTTCTCAGTTGAAGAGCTGCCTAAAACAAAGTTAGAAAAATACTTATATTCTCGAAAGAGTAAACAGGCTGGTAGACTTCCTGCCAAGTGAAAGGAATATGCATGTATTTAGTGATTGTCTACTCTTGCAGGGGCCTAATTCATCTTGTATATGCACCGCACAAGCACAGTTTTACAAGCGGATGAAAAACTAAAGCCAGACATTCATTAAAACTGACCCCATCACAGCTAGAAAATAGAACATGACTTTTTGCTGGGTTTTGTTTTTGCAATGAAAGAACCTATTTAGGTATCTAATGGATTCCTTGTTGCTTGAACTCTAAAATCCAGAACCGTGCCTCTTCCTCATAAATATCTCATTGCTGTAGAAAGAATTCAAAGTATAAAATTAGCTAGTAAAATTATGAGCCCTGTAGCAGGCAAGGGTAAAGGATGTCTTCAGGCAGAGTATCTCTATCCAAAGCTAAAGGCACATAATCAGCCTGGTCAACTCCATACAAAAGGAACAGAAGAAGAAAATGTGTATATTGTTTCTTTCATGAAAAACACTAGCATATAAATTCATAAAAATAATATGTCTTTCCTTCTCAAAGTTTGAATTCATGTTTCAGTCATAAAATGTGATGTCACTATTCAAATATGCTTCCCGATGTATTCCTGTGGCGGTATTCTTCATGTGTCTCTTCTCCTTTACTGATATGTATTCCTGCTCAGACTTGACTTCTTTTCCTGTACAGACAGCCTTCCTTGAACCAGAGCAGCGATGCAGTACAAGAGCTGTTACCTGGGACCCGCTTTGATAGTCATAGCATTTCCACTGCATCTTTACTCTTCTCCCACGGGTTTTCCTCTAAATCATGTTGAGTCTATTCATTTTATCTCATTTATTCTTAATATTATTTTACAGCAGTGTTTGGGCTCTAGGAAGCCCTGGAGGAAAGAGAATGATATAGCTCAATTTTACCACAATTGTTGTACATTAAAAACAAAAGAAATCTTTATTTGGCTCTATTAGAGATGAGAAGCTTTTTCTCCAATGTACAGCAATTTTAATCCATGCAAATAGCTTGAAGAAGTTTGGTTTCTCTATATTTTAATTAACTGACAACAAAATTTTTACTGGAATTCTCTTATGTTATGGCAGGTAGCTGCAACAAGAGAATCAAGAAATTAATTGGTAAAGGTGAGTTGCTTCTGAAAAGCAAAAGAATTTGACCAAAATGTTCACCAACACCTAATGCTTCTCAGGATTAAATGTAGACTTTGATATTTCTTAACTCCTAGTGTGACAATACACCTGTGACAGGGACCCCACAGGTGCCTCACTTTTACTCATCTTCAGTTAAGTTCAAAGAATGTATCCAGTATTCATACTCACAATCCTATTTCTGTACTGCTTGGTAAACCCCTAATTAACAGCCCTTTCCCTGTCTTTCTGTGTGCTTTTGAAGGTTCTTTTGCTGCTCGCTGCTCTGTTAAACTCTCCATTCAGTCTCACTTCATAGTGGACTTAAATTTCTGGTATATTTTGGCACACAATACAGGATGTCCTCATTGACCTTTCATTTTCCTGACAACTACAACAAGCAACAAAAAATCAAGAAGAAGCAAAGAATTTAACTTGACATAAACACAAATGAAAAATCAGATCAGAAAAATACAAGTTAAAAAGTTGGCATTGTCTTTTCAGGGCAGTTAGATATTTGAAAAAAACAGAAATTTCATGTTTTCTTCAGGATAAAAAGAAATTAAAAATAAAAATCAAGCCACTGGGTCTGAGACTGGACTGCTGTTTCTGTCCACCGCCTCCATTTCCTCCAAGAGCTTGGCATCTACCCTTTCAGTTCTCCCACCACCCTGCAAGCATCCCTTTGCCAACTTGGGCAGAAAGGTCGTGAAAAGCCTGCTTGACATTCAAATCCAAAGAGCAAAGCAGCACACCTTGCTTCCACATGAGTAACTTGCAGGCACTGTAAGATAAGCTCTGCCACAGAGACTTCACAGATCTGGTGTCTAGGCAGTGAAAAAAATCTATTGAGATCATAGGTGGTCTATATGTAAGAGTTTCTTGTATTAGCTCTACTATGAAGTAACTACTTTTTTCTTTAATTTTGGAGGGATGTTAATAGTAAAAACAACATCTTTCTATAGAAAATATTTTTTTTCTAGATTTGTTTCCATGAACAGAAAAAATCCAGAACAAAACAAACCATTATGACTGCACAGGCTCTGCATTATTTTCAACAGGAATATGTCTTAATGGAAGTAGGGGATGGAGATCCATGTGGCAACAAAGATGCAGAGGTTATTGATGTGCCAGAAACTATGAAAGTGCCTGTGCATAGTCACATACAAATTGAGACTTCTCCCCTTTCCCAGTCCCAAAAGGTGGTGGGACCTGTAGCCCAACTGAAGTGCATGTACACCAATGCACACAGCACGGGCAACAAACAGGAGGAACTGAAAGCCATTCCACAGAAGGCAGACTATAGTTGTTATCATGGAAAGATGATGGGATGACTCACGGAACTGGAGTGCTGCGATGGATGGCTATCAGGTCTTCAAAAAAGATAGACAAGAAATGAGAGGCAGTAGGGTAGCCCTGTATATTAGGAAGTGTTTTGATTGTCTAAAGCTTAACGGTGGTGACAACAGAGTTGTATGTTCAGGGGTAAGAGTCAGGTGGAAGACCAGCAAGGCAGACATCCTGGTAGGAGTCTGTTACAGACACTCAAACAAGATGAAATAGCAGATGAAATATTCTATTAGTAGCTGGGAGAAGTCTCATGTTTGCTAACCCTTTTTCTCAGGAAGGGCTTTGACTTACCAGATGTCTGCCGGAAACACTACACAGCAGAGAAGAAACAGTCCATGAAGGCTGCACATGCTCCATGATGCAAATCTTAAAGGTGCAGGCTGTCTCCAGGTGCCAGAAAATGAGCCAGTGGGGAAGAAAACTGGAGTGGCTGAGCAGAGAGCTTTGGCTGGAACTCCAAGAGAAAAAGACAGTATATCACCTCTGCAAAAAAGGGCAGGCAGCTCAGGAGGACTACAAGGATGTTGTGAGGTTGTGCAGGAAGAAAAATAGAAGGCACAAAGGCTGGCTAGAATTCAGTCTGGCCTCTGCTGTAAAAGCAAATAAAAAAAGTTTGTATAAATACATTAGCAGCAAAAGGAGGGCTAAGGAGAATCTCCTTCCTTTATTGGATGTAGGGGAAAACACAGTGACAAAGGATGGGGCAAGGGCTGAGGTACTTAATGCCTACTTTGTCTCAGTCCTTAATAACAAGTCCCCAGAGTACACAACCCCATGAGCTGGAAGAACAAAGTTCCCGTAATCCAAAGGGAAATGGTCAGTGATCTGCTATAGCACTTGGACAGACACGAGTCTGTGGGACTGACTGGCATCCACTCAAGGGTACTGAAGGAACTGACAGAAGTTCTCACCAAGACATTTTCAATCATTTACCAACAGTCCTGATTAAACAGGGAAGTTCCAGGTGCCTGGAGGTGTCCCAGTGAGAAACCCATCTACAAGAAGAGTTGGAAGGAAGATCCAAGGAACTACAGACCTGTCAGCTGGACTTTGGTGCCAGGGAAGGCTGTGGAACAGAGCATCTTGAAAGTCATCATGTGGCATATTCAGGATAACCAGGCAATCAGAACCACCTAACATGGGTTTCTAAAAGTAGGTTCTGCTTGACCAGCCTGATCTCCTTCTACAATGAGGTAATCTGTTCAGTAGATAGGGAAAGGCAGTGGATATTGTCTACATTGACTTTAGTAAAGCCTTTGACACCATTTCCCACAGCATTCTCCTGGAGAAACTGATTGCTCGTGGTTTGGATGGGTGCACTGCTTGCTGTGTTAAAAACTGTCTGAATGGACAGGCCCAGAGAGTGGTGGTGAATGGAGTTACATCCAGCTGGTGACCAGTCACAAGTCGTGTTCTCCAGGGCTCAGGGTCAGGGCCAGCCCTCTTTAATCTTTATCAAATTTTATCTGGAAGAAGGGATTGAGGGAACCCTCAAAAAGTTTGCAAGTTAGGTGGGAGTGCTGATCCTCTGGAGCATAGGAAGGTTCTACAGAGGGTTCTGGATGGGCTGGATCAATGATCTGAGGCCAACTGCATGTAGTTCAACAAGGCAAAGTGCCTGATTCTGAATCTGGACCACAGCAATCCCATGCAACCCCACAGTTTGGGGAAAGAGTGGTTCGAAAGCTGGTCAGCAGAAAAGGACTGAGAGTTCTGGTCAACAGAGGATGAAATTGAGCCACCAGTGTTCCCAGGTGGCCTAGAAGGCCAATGGCATCCTGGTCTCTATCAGAAATAGTGCGGCCAGCAGGACTAGGAGAGTGGCCATCCCCCTGTCCTCAGCACCAGTGAGGCCACACCTTGAGTGCTGGGTTAAGTTTTGGTCCCTTCATTAAAAGAAAAACGTTGAGGTGCTGGAGCATGTTCAGTGAAGCTGGTGAAGAGGCTGGAGCACAAATCTTATGAGGAGTAGCTGCGTAAGCCAGCGTTGCTTAACCTGGAGAAAAGGAAACTCAGGGGTGACCTCATCTCTCTCAACAGCTACCTAAATGGAGGTTGTAGCGAGGTGGGTGTTGGTCTCTTCTTCCAAATAACAGGTGATATGATAAGAGGAAATAGCTTCAAGTTGCACCGAGAAGTTTTAGGAAAAATTTCCTCACCAAAAAGGTGGTCAGACATAACAAACAGACTGCTCAGGGAAGTGATTGAACCAACATTCGTGGAGGTATTCAAAAAGACATGTAGATGTGACATTTAGGGACTGCTTTAATGATGGATTTGACAGTGCTGGGTTAACAGCTGGACTCGACAACCTCAACAGGTCTTTTCCAACCTTAACAATTTTATGATTCTATGAAGAACACCTGCAGAATGTTCCTTTATTCTCCTTCCTTCTCTCTTCCCTACAGTTTTCCTTTTATCACTCCCCAAACTGTCAAGCTCCTTCAGAAATAATCGGATTTGACAGTTCTGGGGTTAAGAATAATATCTTGTCGTCTCACGTCCCAGCAGACACTCACTAAGCAATTTATCACAGTCCAAACAGCAGGGTTATACTATCTCATGTTAAATTCAAGACCCTTATCTAAAAATGTGATCCTATATGTGGTTGGTGAATCTGGTTTGAAATACCATGTATTTATTCAGATCTTTGTTTCAGTGTTAATTCTCCATGTCAGAACTCTTTGCTAAATGTTGCTGTAAAATGCCACTTTATGCTAATTAATATGAAAGATTTCAGCTATTGTTTATTTATTAATTCAAACAGATGTTTGTAAATAAGACAGAAACAGGGTAGGGGGATATAGAACCTTAAAAAAAAAAAAATCCAAAACTTGTATTAGACTTACAAATTATTTCTGTAGATTGTCAACTTTTGTCCATGGAAATTGATGCTTTGTAGCACAGCTAGTTATTTCCTCTTAGAATAAATCATTTATTATATACTGATTATAAATAAAGACTAACTGATACAAAGAAGATGTAATAAATATACCAACATTTAACATTGTTTTGTAGATTATAAAATAAAATAAAAAAAAGTAGCCTGTGGTAAGGATTATGCAATTTTCACTGCTTTGGATAGTACAGTGTCAGTGTAGTGACTTTGCTGCTGTTATAGGGATATTATATATCTGTTACAAGAATGTAATGATGTATTGTCTTTATTGTGTTTGACTCTTGAGAGGTTTTCCCTGTTTCTTGTTATTCATTTCCACCATCCTCTCTATTTATGGACATAAATGTGAAATTTATGTGTGTATATACATACAGAGACACACTCCTGAACTGCAGTTTGTTTATATGGAGATTACACATATGGTTGGGCAAAGATCCTTCTGACATTTGCGCCTGACTAGTGCAGGACTTCGTGTGTTTGGTCTCTGCTGCACCGTGCTCTTTTTTTTTAGACAAAAAACAGGAGAGAATGCTGAGAAATGCCTAGAGCAAACAACAGAAAGTTGCTCAGCTTTTGTGCTTGTCCACTTTAGCAGGGCAGGCTCAGAGGAAAAAAAGATGGCTATTTAGCAGGGCAAATTAATTCTTTTTTCCCTGTACTCCAGAGAGATTATTAACAGTCAGTTCGCATACAGTAAAGATTCCCATTAACTATTTTAGAAAACAAGAGGACAGTGAAAACTATCTTGAATAAAACCTCATAGTATGAAAAGTGGTCATTTGCAGGGGCGTGTCTTGAAAGACCAGACAAACTCTAAGGAACATTCAAATGCAGCAAGAAATGCAAACTGAAAACGAGCTTAGAAATACAAGTTTCTTTAGCTTCCTGCCAGTCCGAACTACTCAGTATTGCAGCCATATCAGCACAACATTTCTCTGCAGTTAGTCTAACAAAAATACAGGACATGTTCACCTGATGACAAGGGAAAATCTAATTAAAAACTCCACTGTATCCTGGCAAGGCTTGCTTCATTATCCACCCATGTTTACAAAAAACAATCTACCTGTATAACTAGCAAGTACACTGCATTTCTACCCATTTTTGAGAAACTTCTCTACTTCTCTCTGAAAATAAATTTGTTCTTTCTAGTATTTTCTGGTCTGCAAATTTATTTAAATACATTGGTTTTCCTTTGAGCTCCTTAGCTGTTTTGCAGGTCCTAAACTAGCCTCTTCTAGAATGCCTGTTATTAAGACGAGTGAATCTTAATTACAGATCTCCTTAATTTCACAAGGGCATAACAGAAATCCTTTGTCTTACTTACCTAAATAAAGAAGCAGTGTGGTTATAGCCCCCCGACAAGGATTTTACTGTGGCTTTCAGATAACAGCCTTCACCAAATGAAGATGCATCATAATTCTAAAAATAAATTTCTTTTTAAAGAAGAGTCAGACCATGTAGCAATTTTTCATTAGTCTGCATTCACCCAGATATGAGAACTTAATCTGTACCTCTTCTGTATGCACCCAGAACATCACACAAATAAGGAGGACTGAGCAGTCACCTGAGCTGGCTATCGCTGTGGTTTCTTTTATCCTTGTGCCTCTTCTTTCACCTAAGTTTCTCAATCAGTTACAGAAAATCACAGTTTTGTATTATTATTGGCATTTGATATAAAAAAAATCTGCTGCATTCAAGTACATTTAATCACAGGCCACCTTTTAACCAAATTCTCCAGACTAGAGCAGCATTCTATTGTTAAGGTTTTCATTTGAAAGAGAGGATTAAGAAAATTTCTAAGATTGAGCAATGAAGGGATCAGTAAACTGTCTAAATGCTGAGAGTACTGAATGATGGACAAATAAGTAGCATCTTGCGTGAAACTAGAGTGAGCAAAGAGAGAGAGAGAGAGAAAGAGAGAGAAAGGACCCTGGAAAGGAGTCTCCAGTCTTGCCATCAGGGCTACATGGCAGGAAACTCTTTCTGTACCTGCTTTTATTCTATGGGCCTATAGCTTAGCTCTGACTGAATATTTAAAGCAATGGGACCACCATTACCATCTTCTTCTCTGGTGTTCAAACTTTTAAAAAGTTTGACATTTTAGCAGCGTTTTTACCAGTTCTATTTAAGTGAATTATCTTAACACCATTCTTCTTCTCCTGTGTCTTTAACTGAGGTCTGAGTCTGATATGAATGTAGCTTCCAGAGAGCAACATTCATAAATCACTATTATCAGTAGTTGTCCCCTACATACACTGAAATGACTGCAATCCCCTGTTCAGCTCTAGAGCATAAGATTTAATTGAAGCCATGAAAGTAAATCCTGACCATGCAATGTAATGCAATATAGCAATTTGAATTATTGGCATATATAAATACAATTGAAAATGAAGGGTTAAATATGTTTCTAATAACAGAATAAATGTAGAATAAGAAGCAGAAAACAAGGATCTGAAAATGACAAGGTACACAGTCGTCAACTGCAGTAAAGAGGAGAGTGTAGAGAGATTCCAGTATCAAGGTTAGTAGCCAAAGTCCTGTTTAAATGACTTTGTTGACCTACAGTGAAAATAAATGTGATTATTCTCAGATCTAATTTAATGTAGCCTACTCCCTCAG
>VWZG01001914.1:93685-106801 GCA_013396735.1 Grallaria varia
CCAGGAAGACCTTTGAGGCAGTCACCTATCGAGTATTGAACAAGGTTTTTATGTGTACATAGGTCAACAGTTTTTAATGATTATCTGTAGATCAAAAAAAGCTTGAGCTGAAACCTCAGTGCACAATATCTAGAAACAACAACCACCAAATTAAATCTCCACTTAAACAAAAATCACTGATCGTATATATATCAGTTATATTTTAGTTTTAGGCATTAAAAAGAAATAAATTATTTTTTATTGAAATAACTCTTCTGGAATCGATCTGAGGAAATGGCAAGAAACTCAGCTGTAACAAGATTTTCAGAAATGCTGCAAGCTTATAACAAATTCAATATTTTTTATGGCTAGTGGCCTCTGGATATGAAATACTGTAAAGGAAAAACACTTCCCTCCAAGAGAACTGATTTTTCAGAAAAAACTTTCTGCCCTGAGGACAGTGAACAATTACCAAGCAAACATTTTATTTCATGTGTTAATCCCTGCCTACTGGTTTCTTAGAATTTACCAGCTATTTTATACTATTTGCCATTTATACATTTAGCATACTGTTTTGGATTATAGTATTCCAAAAGTTTGAGCTAACTGAAAAATGGCAAAATTAAGGAGTATGTGTCTTAGAGTGACACCCTCTCACTCAAGTCCTTCAACTTGTGTCTTCCACAAATAATTTCTGGAGCCAGTAATGTCATGGAAGATTACATAGTTGGATTTCTGGGAGTGAAATTAAGATCTGAAAAGCAAGCTGCCTACACAGCACTTTTATGATTGCACATTCAGTTGAGTACCCACACAGTCAAACCAGTCTTTATTCCTGTATCAGATATGCCTTATTGTATCTCTGCAATATATCTATTCCTTTTTTTATCTTCTTACTGCAGTTACTTCTACGCATTTTGAACTTGGGCTTTGTTCAGAACAACACCTGGGACCTGACCAGACTTCTGAACAAAAAGTAAACAGAAGGTACCTTGTGCTATAATTTATTTTAAGTAGATTCAATAATACTTCCTCTTACAGCTTTAGTACAAGCATGAATTCATACTTTTGTGTTTGAGCTTATTACATATATACTACAAAAAGTATACATAAATGGCAATGGAAGTTCCAGTGACAATAACATTTTTAGTTGCTTCTGACATAATATGCAATTTTAAAATACTTGGTGACTGACAAAAATAAGCTTAAAGGTCTGAACTCTTTCCCTCAATGTTTTTTGAAAAGTAGTCTCTATAGAGAAAGGAAGGAAGGACACCTTCAAAATTCCAGTTTCTAATTTGATTTTCAATTCTCATAAAAAAGGTTTCTTTTCATTATGCATTTCTGCAGGCTCCTGAGACTGCTTTTCAAATTTCCAAAGAAGCAGGGCTGGAATTCAAAAAAGACTATACAGTATCTGAAAATAATAGGAAGCATTAAGTTTTACAATAATTCCAATAATTAAATAACGAACTTTGCCAACCTCGATTTAAATGAGATTACTTATGAATGAGGCTTTTCCTCCCCCTTGGTCTCTGTCAAAATAAGCCCCATGTTTCTTTAAATGAAGCTTGCTGATAATACATACCTGTCATGCCATTCCCTTTGAGTGCTTGGGGAAATAAAAATTCATTGCAATTGATTGCCCTGTGTAGCCATGGCTCCAGATGCCCTTTCAAATATTCATAAAGATCTTAAAGGGGTCCCTGTGGATCCCATTTGTCAGCTGTATATTTATATATCACTCCAGTCTTCAGGAAAATTGTCAAACAAAAGTCACTTTTGCAGCTAGATATTATTGACTCTTTCTACCTTGTAGATTTTTGTATTCTCGTGCTGTGTACTGTGAGAGAAAAGCAGAACAAGAGGTAGAAATGTTTACAAATATCATATACTGAGTGTTAGGAGTTCTTCATTAAAGCTGGGGGCTTGAAAGCTCTAACTGATCATAAATGGATGAAATGAAAGGACAAAAGTGTTAAAATTGGAGTCAAGTGGAGCAAAATCTGAGATAAAAATAACGGGCAAAAATGTCACATTTACACTCAAAGTCAGACTGGTAAATGCAGAGCTACCTGCCTGCTGAGCATTCGAAACCTCACACTGAGATCAATATAAAGATTGAGTACAAATGTAAAACAATTTTTTTAAAGTTTAACTCTCAGTAAATATTTTTATGGTATTAAATGTGTGAAACATATCTCAATCAACTGGAAACTTGAAGGTATCTTCCTTTCCTCCTGCTCTCCCTAGTAAATTATCCATTTTCAGAATCTGAAGAAAGTTGGGAACAGCCTTTAATCCCTTATGTAAATGCTTTGTCTTATCTATTCTGTTCAAAATGTCATGGAGCAGAAGGTGCTCACCCAATCTCATAGAAACATCCACACCGGCTTCCAGTATGAAATTCTGGGCACATAACAATTTAGGAGTTTGCAGCCAGTTTCCATTCCCATCTTTCAAACTTAATGAGATTTTCCCTTCTATTTGTTTCTCTTTTTAAGAGAATATTCACAGTGTCAAAAAATTTTCTGAGTGGAAACTGAGAGTGCTCCTGAACTCTTCAAGCCTTACCCTGTTCTGTGACAGCTGCAATTAACTTGAGCAGACCATCACTATTGACACTGCTCCCAAATTCTTGCTCCAGCAGAGCATGACAACAGAATTGCAACAGAGAGCCAGAACCTGGTCATGAAATGACTCTTGTCTGTCACCAGTTGTTTCCATTCTGGTGCTTAGGCAATTGCTGCAGCTCAGAGTCCAGGAGTTAATTAGAAATGTAGAAGCTGTTATACTACCTATGAAGTAATAACATAAGCTAAGCTTATGTCCATAATGCAGAATACTAGGGAAAGGCAATTATGCATCATGATACCTATCACAAATTTGCACTATCTAGAGCTGTGAGTTGAAACATATAATTTTAAGTACATCTCCATCAGTATACGTTAGGATAGACATCAGGAGATATATTCTGAGACATAACATTGCTATCCATTAGATTCTGCAGGCTTTTGTAAAGTGACTTTTCACAGTCTTCAAAAATCCACTGACAAATATGACATATGAAAGACTGCAACAGACCTCAATAGAAGAGATGAAGTGATTGCTGTTGACTTTTTAATTTAGAAAGAAAAAGAAAAGGAGTGATTCAGTTTTAATTAAAGTGACTGGGAGAAAAAAAACAAAAAATACCCCAAAAATCAAAACCAACCAAACAAACCAAAAAACAAAACCAAGAGTATATATTCCTCCAAGTTCTATGATATTGTACACAAGGATGCAATGACACAATCAATATGTGAAGTGAATGTGCTATGCATTTATTTTCCACTTAAAAAGCAGCCATTTGCTTATATGCAGTATCTTACTCAGTTGAAATCAGGATGCAAACCAGCAGGAAGCAAATGTTCACTGCGGGCAGATTTCTCTGCTCTTGGTGGATTGGAATAATCCGCAAGAGCAGGAGGTTGGTTGTTTCTCACATACTTAAAGAAACTCATAGGAAAAAAATGGAGGAAACAAATGTAACATTATGGGGCTAATTTAGAACTACAAAATAGGGAAACAAAGACAAAAATGTCTCTCCATAGTGTATGAAAAAGAGCAGGGGGCCACCATAAGGACTGCCAAACATTTTGTGGAATGATTTAATTAAAATAAAATTAAAGCATCTCTTCTAAGTTCTATTATTTATGTGACTTTTGTCAAATAGTCCATATAGCATTAGCAAAGAAATGTAAGACAAGGCTTACAACAACTAAGCTAACAATAAGTGCTAACAGTAAGTGTGAGTCATTATCTTTTTATGCGTTGAGTATGCTAATGTCCTCTTCTCTTACCCTAGTGGGCAAAATCCATTTGCTGAAACCAAGGAAGACTTTATTTTTTAAGATTAAGTCTATCAAACATGAATGAATTGAAAGTGGAAAAGCTTGTCCTGAACGTATTGGGTAACATCAAGGGTTTGGAGATTCTTTTGCAAGGGATATCCGTAATACTGAAGTTTTCACTAAAGAGTCTAGGATACATTCTACAGGAGTCATGAGTTAGTCTTTATGGGCCACTTCACAATCCAGTGTGAAGTCCAGTGGAAAAATATGATTGTCTCTACCTAATGCAAATTTTAGTGAAATTGTCTCTTTAATTTCGACATGATTCAATGATTCTTTGCAATGTGTGCACCTATTCAATAATTATTTTTTCAGTATGATAGAAAGAGATTTGATAAATAGAAAAAAAAAAAAAAAAAGAAAGAAAATACAGAAAAACCTACAGAAGAAAATTCCATTTTTCTGCATTTTAGGTCATAGCTCCCTATGTCTTCTCTCTACTTCTCACTTTCTATTTTGCTAACAAAACTCCACTTCTATTGAATATTTGTTTGGTGGTGGCTTGACCAAGTCACTCTATCACATCTACTTCTTTACAGGACAGGGTGAAAAATACTATGTGAATCTCATGGGTTTAGATAAGGCTATGGAGAGCCCATTCCGGTTATTGTCACTGCCAAAGAGTCTTGGCTTGGGGCAGACTTCGTGAAACACTGCAACAGGCTGCCCAGGGAGGTGGTGGATGCCCTGTTCCTGGAAACAATCAAGATAAGGTTGGACAGGGCTCTGACCAACCTGATCTAGTTGAAGATGTCCCTGCTCATTTTAGGGGTCCTTTCCAACATAGACTGTTCTATGATTATATGATAAGATTAATGTAATTTATTACCAGTTAAACAGAGTATAAGAACTAAGATCAAACCTAAAAACAACTTTTTCCATCTTTTCACTTCTTCCCCGGCTAAACTTCAATCCCAACTTCCCTATCTCTTCTCTTCCAACAATGCAGGGGGATGGAGAATAGAGTTTGTGGTCATTCATAATGTTTTCTCTACTACTCCTTTCTCCTTCCACTCCTCCCCTGCTCCAGTGTGAAGTCCCATCTACAGGAGACAGTCCTTCACAAACCTTTCTCATGTGGGTCCTCTCCTAGGGGTACAGTCCTTCAGGAATGGCCTGCCCCAGAGTGCTCAGAATTCCCACACGGTCACAGGTCCTGCAAGGAAACCTACTCCAGCACAGGTTCATCTTTCCACAGGGCCACAGGTAGGGCCAGGACCCTGCTCCAGCATGGGCTTCCACTGGGGTCACAGCCTCTTCAGGCATTCACCTGCTCCAGTGTGGGGCTCCTTCATGAGCTGCAGGTGGATATCTGTTCCACTGTGGTCCTGGGGGTCAGCTTCCCTTGCCATGGTCTGCACCACAGGCTGCAGGGATTCTCTGCTTTGGCACCTGAAACATCTCCTCCTCATTCTTCACTGACATTGCGTCTGCAGGGCTTTTGCTCTCGCATATCCTCTCTCCTCTCTCCCAGTTGCTGTTTTCCCTCTTTCTTATATGTTATATATATATGTTATCACAGAGACACTACCACCATCACTGATGGGCTCAAGTTTGGCCAGTGCTGGGTCTGTTGGAAGTTGAGGTGACTAGAACAGGCTCTGTCCAATATGGGAGCTCCTGGTGTCCTCTCACAAAAGCCACCCTGGCAGCCTCCCACTACTGAAAGCTTGCCACATAAACAAAAACAGCTAATGTGATGTCCCATCAGCTGGATGGAAACTGGATTTTCATTTGGGTTAAAATGTTCAGGCAAAAACTTAACGGTGAGACTTCTGCAGTTCAGACAGCCAGTACATTTTTAAATACATTCCACATTGAAGTACATTCTTGTTAAATCTCTAAACTTCTGATTTTCAAAAAAAATGTTTAAATAAAACTTTACTCAAAAAATATAGAGAAAAAATATTAAATTTTTATTCAAATTCTTTTGTTTTTGCTGAGAAATTTAAGATTAACCAATATGCATTGAAACTAGATTTTATTCTTGTATGTCAAAACATTGCACCATCCAAAAAAGGAAAGAAAAATAAAAATTGCCTATATCTTCTATATATACTAAACAGTGTCAGATTGAGCTAGTCTAACATTATTTTGAAAAACTAGGCAAGTAAAAATGAATGTTTAATCAATTAATGAGATTTGTTCTATTTAATTCCATCATTGATGGTGCTCAGTATTTCCTGTTGTGCTGCTACAGTAATTTTAGACATGTCCCATGAAATCAATGAAAGAAATGTATGGTTATGGTGAGTTCATGAGCACCCCTCTAGCCCCTTGCCTTGTTGTGACTCATCCTTTTGCGACTATAAAGTTTGTTTGTAACAGCGTGTAAAAATCTATTGATTTGCTAATCAAGCTGATTTAAAGTATTGCCTAGAAGTAGAATTAGCCTATAAGGAAATAAGAAGGGGGGAAATGGCAAGAAGCATTTTCGTTTCAAATGCTTTCATCAAAGAAATTGTGCTTGGCTGCATGTGTGCCAAGGAGAGTATGAAAAGATATGAAATTGAATTTGTATATAAAAATCAAAGACAAAGACTAGGCATATTATTTCATTCCAGCCACAGTGTTTCAGGGGAAATTTTTTAAAGCAGCTATTTAAGTGAATGGAGAATTAGAAATGTATACCCAATGCACTTCCTATGCAATTAAAATTAAGTGTACTGTGCCTGATACTCTTCCAGGTTTTATATGCTTGCATATTAATTCTACAGAAGTAGTGATTGCTCCTTCGTTCAACAGTTAGATTGGACTGTGCTTTGGGTGGCACAGTACGTCACCAAAAGTGACAAGAGCGTATAGGACGAAGCAGAAATTACAAGAACCCATAATCTTACACATTAGTAAGTTAAGTGCTGCCCTGAAAAATTGCATGCTTTTCTCTAAATCTGCTACTGTGTGTTTTGAAAAAAAAAAATAAAATTATCTGAGCTTAAATTTCCCCAGGGTATTTGGTAATTGTATCCATCTGTATGCTGAGAATTATGAACCTGAACCCCTAAAATACTTGTGTACTGGGAAGAAAAATGCTCTGAATTGGTCTAAATTTTGAAAGACACTTCAGATTATTTATGTTAGCCCAAGTTAATGGATACTTTTGATTTTAGTCTCGTTTTCAGTTAACATATTTCAAATGGTGATGTAATATCAGATACTTGGAAAGCGGTCCATGAAGTATACCAGTATAACTCAGTATCTCCCTATTTCTTTGGGGAAAATCCTGCTTAATATTTGATCCATCATCTCCCTAGTAGCTACCCTAGTGTATATCACATGGAAGCATTTACCTCCTTGGGTAGACAAGCAGATATCTCATTGCCATCCCTTAACAGCAATAACTTCAGTGTCAAGTACCTACTTGTGTCATTGACAAAACCATCTGTATTCATTTGCTAAGAAGGCAACAGTAATCCTGCTATGCTCATCTGGGTACCCACAAAAGTTTCATTTACAATTCAGCTCCTGGTTACTGACATAAAAGAACTATATCTATATCACTCTCATCCAAGATTCCTGATCTGTGACTTTACAATGATAACACCCTAAGAGAGGATAGTGGCTACGGTGTTCTGTGTTTATTGCTGTGTAATAGAGGCTTGCCATTGTAAAGTGTTTAGAGCTAGATTTTTATAACTACCCTAGTGTCAATTGATCAATCATTTCAACACTTAAAATCCTTTGGTAAATTGAGATATGAATGGGAAGAAAACTGCACTGGGAAGAGTGAAAGTAAGTGTCACAATTTTATAGAAGGCTTCATAAGAAGTAATAGAGAACAGAAAAGCAGAACTTTTCTGCAGTGAGAAGGTGACTCTACTAGTCACTAAGTTGTCAGATTTTACTGTCAGAATTTTTCTGTGGCTGAGTGTAAATTGATTTTTTGCAACCTGGGTGGTTTTATTTCTTATTCCATTGTTACTAAAATGTTTTTGTATTAATGCTAAAAAACTAAAAAACCACTTAATTTCTGTTGGATTAGTAAATATCTATTGGGACATGCTAGGATCTTCAGAGGACTTGAAAGAGCTAAAAAAAAAGGTTTGGTACTGGAGAAAATGACAATAATAGAAGAAATTGAGTATGTATGAGAAAAAAACTGAAAAGGGAATTGTTGCACTTTGTCAGTAGAGGAACAAGTAGACATTTTCCAAACATATTAACACCTTTGGCATTTTATGTTCTAAATGCCTAAGAGAACAATAAATTGATTTTGTGTTGTATTACTGCTGCTCATCTGTAGGGGATGGCATTAAATCTCATTAAAGGTAAAATAAAATCGAAGTAATCTGTTGAAAATGTGGTCCACTTAGGCCAAAGCAGAAAGAAAAATAAGTCCAATAAGGCCGTGATGACAGATACAAATCCTGCACTAGGCATTTTACTATAAATTTGTTGTTGATGTAAACAATCTCTTTCCAAAGCTGTTCAGCTGGAAAATTATATTCAGGGTTCAGTGAGACAGAACTATGTTTTTTAGTCAACCATTTCAGTGGAGGAAACAGGCAGTGCGCTCATTTCAGTCCCTGTCATACTGATTTCTGCACATGCTGAGCAATAATAGAAAGTCTGTTTCTGTATTGTTCCAATATTGTTCACAAGTAAAACAATGTCCATTGTAATGAATCACTTTGCCTTTGAATTTATGCTTCACCGTTGCATTGATGATATGTTGTTTTAAGAGTAGGTCCATCAAAGGTGAAAATTTTCAATCTTATATTTAATTTCATCATAAAGCAGAAAAGGCCAATATCTACTCCAATATAAGGCCTTCATAATATAAGGCCTCCAATATAAGGTCCTTCATACTAAACAAGACAAAACCAAAGATACTTGGAAATTTAGTTTCAAAGTATTTATTGTTTTACTTGCTTGAAGGAAGAATCTCAGTTCATCTCAATGCCTCAAATTAAGAACTGTCATATACAATCTGCCTTGGACCAGTTCTATTTAGTGACTTATTAACAACTGAGAAAATGGAATAAACTGTCAGCTAGAAGAACACCATCAGCATTCAAAAAGTGGCCCTGATACAGTGATCAGAGATAGTCTTTGATGAAGTGTACTGTATTTTACCTTAGGCAGGAAGTGAAAACCAAAGCACATATACAGAGAAATCAGCACAGCAGAAAACAATCTGTTGCTGCAATGAACAACACACAAGAGAAAGTCATTACTCTCCCCTGTTCCAAACCTGCTAATTAAAACTCTAACAGGAGAACTAAACCAAGTCTGGGATCCACTTAAAGGACTATCTAGAGGAGGTGATAAAAATCTGAGCAGCAAGAGTGTAAGAGAACAAAGTGTAAGGATATTTTTGTATTCTTTGATGGGGTTTTTTTTATGACTATTTCATAATTAATCCAGGGAAAAAAAAAAAAAAGAAATATAATTCCACCAAAAAAAAAAAAAAATTGGATAGGAAAAGTTGTTAATTCTGTTTGATGTCTTTACGTCCAGTAGTAAACTAATTTTACAAGAAGTAATTTTTAGTAAAGATTTCAATAGATATTATAACTTTCTAATTATTACAAAAAGAAAACATATGAATTCGTGAAATTCTCTTCACTGCAGTTTTTTGAATACACAATACATAGATACTGTATGGACAGTTATCCTGTCTCAAACTATGGAGTTAAATAATTCACGTTATCTATACTCATTATATCATGCAAGTTCTGACCGTATTTTGAGCAAACCACTATCGGAATAACATTTTCTCTTATTTTAGTTCTCAAATTTGATGCTCAAAACTTGTTAACTTGTTGCATGAGAGATTGTCTTGTTTCTCTCATATTTGTTGGAGACATGAGAATTGTTTAGATTTGCTTCTTGCGAGCTGGCTGCTCAATGAGTCAGAGTTTGGAGCAGCTGCCATGTAAGGAGAGGCTGAGGGAGCTGGGACTGTGCAGCCCAGGGAATAGGGAATAGGAGTGATCTTATTAATGTACATAAATACTTGATAAAATTAGGTAAAAAGAAAAAAAAGAGAAGCCTAACTCTTCTCAGTGGTGCCCAAAGACAAGACAAGAGACAACAGGAACAACCTGAAATACAGGAATTCTCATTTTAAAATGAGAACAAACTTTTATTCACTATGAGGGTAGTCAAGTACTGGAACAAGTTGCCCAGAGAAGTTGTGTCATTTCCATTCCTGGATATTGTTGCCTTAAAGGACTGAGGAAAAAAAAACCTCCAGGTAAATTTAATAGGAGATAAGATAAAGAGAGCAGAAGTTTTAATAAGCCTCCAGGCCCCAGGAATACATTTCCACGTGCATGTCTTCTCACCCTGGTTCCCTGATTTGATAATAATGTCCATCCAATCCCATTCTGCCACCCCCCTCAGTCCTGCTCCGTTCCTCCTCCGGCACACCCCATTGGGAATTGAGTCTGGGGGTTTGGGACCCCTCTTTCAACATCTCCGTCTTCCTCGCAGCACATCGGATCCTTGGAGGCCTTCCAAAGTCCTAGATTTGGAGGTCCTTCTGTCCATGTTCTTGTCTTCTGGTGCAGGCCTCATGGTGTCTTTCTGCAATTCTACTTTGAAATGAAGACTAAACAGCTACTGGAATTTTGAGGGATTGATATAGGATGGAGTTGGTATGTGTAAACATTAAGCTATACTGAGCTACATTAAATCTACAACTTCTAAAATCTACAAAATTAAAAAATCAAAAGCCCTGAGGCATCAATATAATAAAAAATTGGATTGATACCATCTTGAGCATCCTGATGGAGCTGACACCGATTTGAGCACCAGACAATCTCCAGAGGTCTGTTCCAACCTCAACTGTTCTGTGATGCTAAATCACACACAACTGGTACTAAAAGAAATAAAGTAATTGAAAAAAAAAAGACAGGTAGATAGCTAGAAAGAAATTCAAATAATTCCAATTTTTTCCAAAAAGACAAAAAATGGCTTTTAGAAAAAAAGAAAAAAGTGAATTATTTTATAAAATAGAACCCAAGAGGATATCATGTCAGTAATTTTGTATAATGCATCTCCTATTAAACTTTTTTCCACTGTTGATAACATTAACTTTTAAAAATCAATATTTTGTAACAAACAATTTTTAAAGTATTTGGACTTTCAAATGTACAAAAAATATCAAGATCCAGTATTTTTAAAAATTCAGTTAAAGAAAATAAAATGAACAACATTTCTCTTTGTTTACCACAAGCAACCTGAGCCAAATTAACTCCAGGTCAAACACTCAGCTCATATAAAAAGTTGCCTCTAACTCATTTCAACCAAGATAGGGGGCTGATTTTTTCCTAAAAGTCTCAGGCCCCAAACATTGAACTGTTGCGCATTATGTTACAGATTCTGAGAAAGAAGCGCAGATAAAATCCAACAGTACAAAACAAACTCACATCAAAAGAGATTTGTGAGTTAGATTTTCATTACTGACTTCCATCACACGCTTTTCTGGAGAGAACAACTCATTAGCAGTGTGACTGTGTGTTAACGGCCTGGAGCAACACGTCCAAGGGCTTGCTGTTATTGGCTTGCTGTGCATCTTTCAGTAGTGTGCACCGGTGGTCAGATTATAATGCACCCTGTGTGTTTCCATGTCCTACTTATGTTCTTTTCTTATTCATGGTCCAAAACATTTGTTTTCCTCATCATTAAAGTGAAAGATTGCCACTTAACCAGCTAAAAAGGGAAATGATGGTTCCGGTGTGCAGTCTAGATTTAATTCTCTTACTAAATATTCAGTAGTTAATGCCCATAATTCAGGATCTATAAGACTCATCACAGAAAAATATGGACAAACACACAGAGAGAAAATCAGCAGATTCAGAATGCTAAATATTCTTTGGTTAAATAAAATATAAATTATTCACAACTGTATAACATTTCATAATATAGCTTCTTTTTTATTCTATAGTTGCTTCTAAATTTAAGCATATGTTTTCTTTCTGACAGCGTTCAATTCAAATCTACGGAAAGGGAACTCTGCTGTTTAAAGTCTGTCTTATCATAAGAACACATTTGACAATATATTGTCTGCTGCAATTGGTATTAACATCATCTACTACCACATACATTGAACGTCAGAATTCCCTGAAGCAGAATACATGAGAAGGACAAAATACGTACACTGTTATAATCAGAGAACAATAATAAATCAGGGCAGTAACAAAAGTCAAAAAGCATGTGATAAGTTAATATGAGGATAATTTCTGTTGTGTTACATTGTATTCTTTCAGATGTCTCAGATTGTTGTCATTTTGTGAAGAACTGATCCACGAAGTTACAAGAAGTAAAACATAACTAAGGTTAACTTTCCCTAAAAAAGTGTAACTAGTTATAGATTAAATATACATCCCAAACTGAAAAAATATATTTTTTCAGCCTAAAAAAAGAAAAAAAAGAAAAGGCTATAACATGGCAGTTAATCATACTTAATTTTTTTCCAGTTCTATCATTTGTCTCCTGAATTTGTTGGCCCTTTTACAATTCCTGCAATTGTCAGTTCTCTCACCTGGAACATTTTTATAATTCAGAAATCATGAATCATTCAGACACCATTTTTTTATCATCGTATTTGAAGATATTGACTTATCCAGGCAAAGAACTTCGGTGTCCAAACATACAGTACAAATGGCAACTACATGACACTGGATTAAATAGTTCACAAACACAATAAAGATTGAAAACAATTTTTCTAAACTACATTGCATGTATTTTGAAAGCCAGTGTTTCTATAAAATAAACTTCTTAATAATGGAAAATACAAATGTGCAAATCACAAATTATTAAAAATATGATCATAAATAAAAACTGAATCTATTTGTTTTCAGAAACTTCATCATTCAAAACACTTCTGCAAAGAAATAGTTACCATTAAGGAAACATCATGAAAAGCATTCTGTGCACTCCATAGTTTTGTAATATACCCCTCTCATCCTACTGATATCCAGCAATTTTCTTGTCACTTACAATGATTGTTCACAGCTGTGCTGTGAGTTTTCTACGTAAACAAAGTATGAGCTTTTCTTCCCCACACTGTGTTTCAATATTCAGATTTGGATCATATATGAATCTTTCAGTTTTTGCCTTGGAAACGATCTAGTTTTGACATAATGACTTCCTATATGCATATTTACTCCTCATCTGGTGATATTTTTTGCAATATTCCTTATGAATGTATGAAAGTTTTTATCTTTCTCACATTACACTAGATATACATTTTTTTCAAATGTTTTAATGAGGATATCTTCTCCACGGACACCCC